>JAANBC010000641.1:0-15425 GCA_014621405.1 Stylonectria norvegica | reverse complement strand
GACTGGGCCGCAGCCGAGCCCGCCAAGGAGTCCCAGTGGTAGGCCCCTGGAGCCGAAGCGGAGAACGCCGAGGAGGCCGAAACGGAGTGGTGAAGACAGATGGTGGCGACTGGTCGGCGGCGCGGTGTTGACTAGGCTTGCGGACGTATCGTGGAACTCGGGGTCAACCTGGCGGTACTAATGAGGGAAAGAGACTCGCCCCTGTTCTCCGGCCTTGCTGCTTCTCCCACTCTTCTGGGCTCCTCCTGAACATCGGAGACGGATGGGAGAGGCGGGGCTGGAAGATGGGGAGAGGGAAAGCCCTGTGCGGCCAGGGGGGGTGGACTTGATCGTTATCCCGCCTTTGTTCTGTGGTTTCGATGCGAGAAGCTACATAGTTCTTCAAGCTGTAAAAAAGATCAAAAAAAGGTTGCCATTGTTAAACATGAAATCTCTCGACTATGCATGCCCCGAATATGGTGCCCCGCAGATGCTACTTCCGCTCCGATCCCTACGGACGACCCCTGAGCATGTATAAGGAACGAATATCCCGCACTTCAAGACAATCTCCGTGTTCTCTTGGTCATTGTAAACGAGAGTAAGACCTAAGATATCAAAGTTATGTTCAATATCTTGAATACTTAGCTAGTCCTGCTTTGCAGACACTAAAATCTCAGTAAATCGCAAAAGGCTCTATCATGAATTGGTATCCATTACTTCCTCTAAGCTCATCCACCGCCGGTTGTTATACTTTGGAAAACCCTAAAAGTCAACCCATCTATCTTCCAAGTCCACGCCCCTATTCCATCCTGAATCCGGGAAAACACCGTTATTGCACACTCATAATTATCCCGCCCACTGCTATTGATCCCGCCCGATCAAATAATCCTGCACATGTCCCAAAAAGGACCCAAAACAAATCCCTTTCCCCGTCCGGAAAATAAAAATGGCCCTGCGTCCTGTGTGCTGCTCTGGTAATTGGGTATGAAGGAAACAGCCACAAATCTAGTTAATGATATAAAACCACCGAGATAGCCCAGTGAATGATGATAGAAAAAACGCCGTGGATTCCCAACTCCTTGCTTGTTCCCCAATATTCGATTCTGTATTTATGTGCTGCTTTGCGCAGAAATTCACAACCCTCGCTTCCTCTGATGGTTGTGACGCTTGGGCTTCTTGCTGCTGATACTGGGTATCTTTGTATCCTTGATGATAGGAGATAATGGTATAGATACAAGGACGCATGCTCGCTCGCTAATCGCGCATAAACGGCTGCTGAATGTTGTGACAAAAGATAGTCAAATGTCGCCGTTCTGGCGGTGTGTCGTGAGTTTCATTAATGAGTCATTGGCAAAAGTGGCTTCACTATTCCAACATCTCAGAGTGTCGACGAATTTCCTCGTCGCTCATGGCGCTCATCCACAGACAACGCTCTGTGATGCCCTCGATAGGCTGGAACTGGTACCGCGCACTCGCCTCCAACAGTCGCAACAGCGTCTTCACCACGGCAGCGGCAATACGGCACCGTTCAAAGTTGACCAGCGGAGGCGTGGTAGGCGAGCCAGCGATCTCAGACGGCCGCTGGGCGTTGTAAAGGAGGTCGTGGGTGTAGATACCCACGAAGGGAATACATCCCAAGTCGGAGCCGACCTCCATCTCCGCGCGAATGTTGTAGAAGTTGCGCATAGGCGTCACCAGGGTTTCCAGGTCCTGAAGCGTCTTGAGATCCTGGGGCGGAACCAATTGCCATGTCCTCGAGAGGCGAGCTACCTCGTTGCTGGCGAGCGCGATGGTAAGCTGGGCCATGGTCGCAAAGTTGCGATAGCGGCGGCAGTGGGTAGCGATGTGAATGTATTTGATGATGCAGCGCACCCTCTCCTCGATGTTTTGTGTCAAGACGATCTCGGAGATGGCCCACTTGACCATGAGGTTGAAGCGAGCAATGACAACCTCGACACCATGGGCTTCCGAATCCCTTAGGAACTCGACCCACGAGCGAGTATCGTTACTCGTGGCGTTCTTCCAGTTCATATCGATCAGTTCCTTCCAGTCTATCTCATTGAGAGCATCTTTTTCGATGAGCGTGAACTGCTGTGCCAGAATCTCTGAATCAAATGCCAGGATGAAGGGTAAGTGAACAGAATATTTGCGCGCCTCCTCAGAGCCAGGACGAGGCGCCTGACGCAGAGCTTCGTTGGTTCCAGTCTGATCGTCAGGGGACTCCGCCAAATGAATATGGGGAGCTGTTGGTGTCGTATCCGGCGTCAGGGGTAACGGCTTCTGGCCGTACACCTGATGCTCGTGGAGTTCGGGCACTTTCACTGTGTCCGGCGGAGCCATCTCCAGCGCTTGAACCAATGTGATAGGAGGCGAAGGTGGAATCCTCTTCGGGGCTGGGCCAGGGTCTGCGAGAGGATGGGCAGGCAGCTTCACCTTTGGGGTGAAGTCGTCGTCATCGTCATCGTCAAAGTCAACAAAATCATGACCATCCTCCGACATGTCCGAAGATAGGTCGCTGTCATCGTCGAGGAAGGATTGTGCTTCGTTCACCGAAGGGGCCGTCTCACCAGGCTTGATCTTTTCCATACTCTTGGTCTTGGTGACGAAGTCATAGGAAGGATGTTGTGAGTCAGACTCCTCGGCCGTGTGGAAGTCCGTCTTTTCCTCCCCGGGTGTGACATCGTCGTCAGATCCTTGGAGTATCGACATGTTGGTCCATTCTCGCGTTGCAGTCTTGCTCCGTCCCTCGTCGGTTCCGCGTTCCAGAAGGGGGATAGAGGAATACGACTCCGCCGAAGCTTCAGACAAGAACGATTTCACTCCTGTAAGAGTTCGCTTAGGTGTCAAGAATCCGCCTTCTTGTCCCGTATGGAGGCTTTTCCCGCCCTCTTCGGTCTCTTCTTCGAAGTCTGGCACTAACTCTTCGTCGATGACGTGCTGATGTCGGTGGTCCCTCTTCCCTTCCTCCTCGTACTCTGGTTCTTCTATGCCTGCTGCAGTGCTTGCAGACATAGTCAGTGGCCGTTTACTCCTAGATTGCACTTGCTGTGGTTCCATCGACAACCTGAAGGCTGTCTTATCAAATTTGCCCTCAAGCTTAAGCAGCGCTGACTCGATTCCACCATCGTCTTCGTCGTCTGGGATTTGCGCCAGCTTCTGCGCCTCAACCTCGAACGAAGGGCGCATGACAGGTTTCGACGAATGTGTGCTGAACAACGACACCTTTTTCTTCAGCGGCTTCTCCGTGAGTTGTCCAAGAGAAAAGACCTCCGTTCGCGGTTGTGCGAAGTCAATAGAGACCACTTCTCCGTTCCCAAAAGAGTCTATGCGAGGGCTCTGGATGAACGAGCTCCGGATGGACTCTGTATACGTCGTCAAAGACCCAACAGATCGGGATCTCCTGAGTGCAACCGTATCAAGCTCCTCAACGTTCGTAGCTGCTCTTAGGTCTCCGCCGGGCCGCCTCCGGAGGACGCGCAAGGGCTCTGGTGCGGTGATCTCACCCTCATCATCCAACACCGATCCTTCAGAGTACGTAGTCGCGTCAAAGCTTCGGACAGTAGAGTTTGCCCTATTCCCGCTGTGGAATGAATCATAACGTCGATGTAGAACCGAGTTCAGTGATTGATGTGTCCTAGTTGACTTATTCCGCCGCGGACGATGTGACGAAGGAGGATTTTGGCGATCAGTCTGTTGCGCTGTTGACGTGGATGTCTGAGGTCGATCATCTGATGGGCCGGTGGATGGACGAGTACTATTGCCCGAATATGCCGTCTCCAAATCCGGTACTAAGTGAGGTAAAGGATCCTGAGAGAGTGAAGGCCGGATCACATGCTGATTGAGTAGGTACGAGGAACGCCGTGGTGTATTTCCACCCATCCACCGTGTTGGTGGTGTGTTTGGCGGCGTGGGATCAGCTCCGCTCCTGAAGGTGTCGAGGAAAGCTTCCACTGAAGGCTGGCCACTGTCCGGCGTCCTGGTCATCGACGATAAGTCGTAAGGGACGGTGTCGTCTACAATGACGATCGACTGGCTCCCCGTGGTAATGGCCATGTCACTATCAGGCCGTAAACCAGTATGAGGAAGGCTATCGAGGGTAGCAGACTCCATGTGAGCGGCAGAGTAGTCTATCCTTCCGTTCCCTGTGAAAGGCCTTGCTGTGCTGGAAGTCATCATTCGCAAACCTCGTCGCTCGGCTTCAGCAGCTGCCTCCTCCCGTACTGCTTTCTTGAAGTCCTCGGCCACTTCAGCGCCGAGCAGATCTATTCTGACAGGAGGACGAACTCCACTGGGCTTCTGGCGACTCTGCGGAACAACTGCCGTCCCAGGCAAACGATTGGTAGTTGCGCCTCGGGGGCCGAGAGGGGATATGTTGATAAAGTTGCCTGCCGTGGGAGAGACGCCCTGGCCTCTGGTGCTCAGGGCTCGTCGAACACTTCCAATCAACTTCTTCATTCCATGACCTGACATTGCGCCTGCAGGAAGCCTTTCCTTGAGAATGTTCTGGCTCGGGGGTTGAAACACTGTAGTTTGTCTTTGGCTGTTAACAAGGTAATCGGAAGGCTCGACATCAACAAAGGCGTGTCCAGGTGGGAGAAGGTTTCCTCGAACAAGACTACCGGCGTACGGGACTGTCATGAAGAACTCTTGATCCTTAAATGACACTTTCTCGGAGCTATGCTCGCGTAGGGAGTCTGTCATGCTGTTGTTGCGCTTATGCGTCGGGTTTGGGCGAACGCGCTTCCCAACCAGAGCGCGAGGCGTCGTCGCCACGGGCCCCGTCGTATTATAGATAGAGCTTGCTGTAACGGGGTGAGCGGCCAATGGATGAGTCTGCGCAGCATGGGCAGACCGCAAGGCCTTGCCTGGGAACGAGCAAGAAGTGACATCCAAACTCGCCATACTAATGGGGGATGTTGGCTCCTTTCGCTGTCCTTCCACATTGTTGACAATCTGATGCTCGGGGGTTCTCGGACGGTTCTCGAGGATGACCGAGTCTCCAATATGGCCAGCCACAGAAATTTCGGCGACGAAGCTCGAGCGGTCGGTTGTGTTCCTTGTCAGTGGCATGAGACTCTCCAGTTGCGGCGGCTCGCCCACTTCCCGGTCCCAGACGGTTGGATCCAGGTCGGGGTCTCGATGACCTGCGATTCCGCCTGGCGCGATAGGGACTTCGGCGTCGAGCGAATCGTCAAAGTCGTGTCCGTCCCAGTAGTGAGCACATACCCGACGCCAGCATTTTTTCAGCTCGGCAAGAATCTTTAGCTGGACCTTTCGTGACCGCGCATCTACCGATAGCTCATCGACAAAGTCGTTCAGTAATTCGCAAAAGGTGACCCGCAGGTTGTAGTCGATAACGAAATCATCCATGAAGTAGTTCAAGATCCAATGCCGCAGCGCAACAAAGGTGCGTACCCTTACAACCATGCCAGTCTCATCGTCGCGGTCCAGAGCCCACCTCAACCTCGCAATCATCATACGCAACAAGTCTGAGGCTTCGAGGAAAGCGCGGAAGGTCAGAAAGAAATCGGATATCAATTCGTAATCCAGGAAACTCGGGGACGTGATCTCGGCCACTAGTCGCGGTGGTGTGGCAGCAGTCACTGCGCCAGTCGCGGGCGAGTACCTCACCAGTACTCGGTCATCGCAGGCTGGCTTGAAAGTCAAGTCGTCAAACATGGTTGGTTCGATTTTGAGGTTGGTCATATAGGTAGGGTGGACGGCGCGTGGTGTGCGAGGCGAAGGCAGACTTGTCGAACAGCAGGAGGCTACGCGAGAGAAGCGCAAGACTGGCACTACTAAGGAACTGGGCTGCCGCGAACTCAATCCAAGCTCGGGATGCGAACTATTGAGTTCTCCTTGCGACCGGTTCAGCAACGACGCGCTGCTGGCACGAAAGTCTTCGGTGGGTGCATAAGACGAACCGCGCAGGATGGGTGTGCCTCTGACAGTAAAGCGTGGGGTCCCTATCCTCCACGACGGAATATTGATGTCGAGGAGTGGCGAGGTGTTGGGATCGAGGCCCTCCATCGTTCGCGGTCGCTGCTCCTCGCCGGGTCTGGAGATGACGATCTTGAAGGCGCCCGTGTCGGACTCCTTGGCTGCGCTAGCCTCTTGCACCGTGCTGTCGGATAAGGCGCGCCGGTGCTTGACGGGCCGCTTTGAATCTCGAAGATGGGGAAAATACTGCGATGTGCCTGATATGCCGGAGAAGGGTGATGCTCCCGGGGTCGGGGTCCATTGACTTGTATGCAGTTCGCTGCCCTGATCCTCGCTGGGCTTCTTGTCTTGGCCGAAGGCATCGAGGCCAGCTGTTCCGGGCGGGGTGATGGGGAAGACGAACTGTGGCTGGGGATATCGCTGGTTGGCAGGGCGGACGGTCGGTCTAAGAAGGGAGGAGTTAGCGGCGCGAATGTGGGCGTGGATGTCTCTGGCGTTGGAGATGTCTCTGAAAAGCCACCGATGGACGATTTTGGCGTCTGGCCAAAGGGAGGCGAAGCCAAAGGTGAGACCTCTCCTGATCCCGCACACACACATGCGACGGACGAGAACGTACCTCAGATATATCCTGCCATTGTTGCCAACATTTGACACAGTGAATTGTCGTCCTTCGCGGCCAGCCGACCCACCGTCAGGGGCGATGTCCCATTTATTGTCGGGATCAGCCTCCTTCCTGCTCCGGGCATTGCTTCCTTTTCCTTCGTGGGACCTGCGCTCGGTGACGGGGACCAAGGGTTTCGCGGCGCCGGCGGTCGGGGGGATGCGCGTCGTGGTCGTTCTAGCCGTCGGCCATTTGGGTGATGAATTCGAAGCGTCCCTAACGGCGGCGACGGTGAGGACGCCTCCCCCGGACCTGGGCGACGTTCTCTTGGACCTCGGATCCTTGGTGACAGGACGCTGAGAGGCTGGGAAGGGTGGAGGAGCGCTGAGGCCAGACGCTGGCGGCAGCGCGTCGTACAACGGCTCCAGGGTCTCCATGACTCGGCCGCGTTGTCGGTGGTCGTCAGGAGAGGGAGATGCTGGAGCTGGCGATGCTCAGGGCGACGGGCACTGCGGTCGAGGGCATTGAGTTAGCAGAAGGCAGTGAAGAGTCGGGATAGAGGACGCGAGAATGTGGTCGTGGATGGCAGAGCCGCAATGAGGGCAGGCCAAAATGTCTCTGACTGAGAGCCACGCCAGGAGAGGCAGCTGGCTGGCAGATGACAGAACGCGACGAAGGAAACGGGAAGTGCTTTTGGTGCTTTTGGTGCTTCTGGTGCTTTTGCCTGCTTGGACCAGCATCCGACTGCTTGCTTGCTTGTTGCTCAAGGCCCCGGCAGTGGAAGCGGGTCGGAGCGAAAGAAGAAGGCAGAGACATTGGAGACGGGACAGTAGTAGCAGAGGCGGGCACATACGAGGTGAAAGCGCCATGTAGCGGGGCGTGGCGTTTAGAGAAGCATCGTCGTCGCCATTTCTTCGATGTCGGAGATGGAGGAGAGAGAGAGAGAGAGAGAGAGACAAAGACCCGAGTCGACGACTCTTTGACACTTTGTTGCGCGTCGTGGTTCAACAAAGTCCGAGATGAAGTTGGCTCGGGGGCGGGAGATGGCCATGGATGGGATTGGGAGCCCGCCCATCTCATGGAAAGTAGTGGGGCGACCGGACGCTCAATTTAGCGTGTACAGGGCCGTTCAGCGGGCGGATGCCCTCCACTCCACTGGACTGGACAGGGCGTTGGCGGCCGTTGGTGGGTCCCGTCCTCGAAGCCTCCAGCGGCCATTGGTGGCTGGTAAGTACAGTAGGTGGTCCATACAGTGGCCCATCCACTGAAGGTAGCAGTCCGTCGTTCAACCTGCGGGTTCGCAGCGGACGGGAGGCATACATGTAGTATCCACCATCCATCGATCCATGCATCACAAGCAATCCATTGATGCTCTCTCTCAACACCACCCATCCGCTTAACAACGATGGACAAAATACTTGGTATTCTTAATTACGTGAAGCTCGAGCTTGCGAACACTGACCGCCCCCAACCGCACTCGTCTAATACTGGATGCTCAAAAGTCCCCTTCAATGTCGCTACAACGTCTCGAATCTGTTGCTGTTGCACTAGCCTTCCTCCCGAACTTCCTCTTCCGACAAGGAACAACAACAATCAACACCATCATCATTCATCATTCATCAATCCATCACAAGCGTCCTCGCATCCTCCCTCATTCGCCCACTGAAGCGAGAAATTTACCCAGCGAAGTCAGAAGTCCCCAGCAAAATAAAGGCCAGAGAGGGAGGGTGTTGTCGCGAGACAGCCTAGAGCCCAGAGCCCAGCCGCGGAGTCTTCCCCGACTGGCCCATCCATCTCGAGAGAGTCGGGACCCCCCGCCACTTGTCATCTTTCACACGGCCTTTAGTTTCCGCGTCTGGCCCCTCTTCGACTTGCAAGGCTCGCGAGTTTCAACCATCCCTCTGGGTCGGTCGCCCGTCTGGTCGATCTGCTCCCCCCTCGAGGCAGTGACAGACCAGGGATGGAGTCGAGTCACGAAAATCCTCCGAGGCGTGCAGACACACTGCGAATACGGCAAAGCGCATCGAGACCAACGTTGCATACGTCGAAAACCGCTCACCCGTACGAGAAACTGAGGGGAAGGACGCCTTGCAAGACCTCGCAGAACGGCTGCATCGTCCCGCTGCATGGCATCAACCCATTGCCTCACTCATTGCCGGGCTTCGTGTGCGTGCGCGCTTTGACGACCGATGGAAGTCAATGCCATGCAGCAACCGTCAGCGCGGAGCCGAGCCCGGGTGGCACAAGCGCGCACGTGTGAAGGTCCGCGATCCTTCCATCCGTTGGCATCGCCATCAAGAGCTGAGGCGCTGCTTCTTTGATGGATCGCGGCATGAACTCGTTCGGGCCCGTCCGTGATGGCATCCATGTTAGCCACCCTTCCCTCCCTCCCTCCCTCCCGTCCATTCGTCCTTTCACGGCGGCACGCACCGTTCAGAGACACCACTTCCCAAATCCAGAACGCCGTGCTTGACGCCGTCGCCAGTAACAAGGCACTATAATATGCATGCTGCATGAGACTAACACCGCCCGATGACCATGCCCGCGAGTCATGCCTACAATTAATTAACCAACGGAGACAGCAACACAACACCCACAATTGACTATGCTGCTGCCTATACAATTCAATTTCAGAAACTAGTTAATTACAATAATATCCACGACCATCCAAACAACGCTTTGGCATTTGTCTGCAAACTCTCATCCGCTGCCCTCCCTCTCCGCCGCACGCGAATGGATGCGCAGTTCCTTAATATCCGCGCAGTTCCTTAATATCCGCGCAGTTCCTTAATATCCGCGCCAGAGACAGCAGCCCAAACCCTGACCTCAATGCTTCGAGCCACTTAATTTCCAACCACTCGGGACACTGCTTTCTTTCCGGACAACATATCTCTGAGGATTTCTGTGTTCGGCTGGTGTCGACAGTGTTGGTAAGCCTTAAGTAGGTACGGTGTCGTAGTAATCGTCTTCGAGTGAAAGTAGGATGGAGAGGAAGGTAATTAATTGGTTGGAGACACATCAAGCCAACCTCATGCCCCAACGTAAGATTTGAGTACTAAAATTGATCGGTACGCATAATCTTATCACAGTCGAAAATATACTTCGACTTCATCAAATAATACATGAAGTCATCGGTTTTCGGTCGATGGTCAATAAAACGTGGTCTTGCTACCTGATCAGGGCGGGAACTCCGACTTGTGGTCAACGACAAATTGTATCCTGCCCCAGACCTCCGACCATTCGAATTCTTTAAGAACGAACAATATACGGAAGCTTTAAATACAAGAAAGTGTACTTAAAAGCACCCCTCAAAAGCACACTAGCATTTGAGCTGTGGTTTTATTACAAAGTAATAAGATCTATCAATGCAGTCTTATTATACCCTAGAGCACATCGCTGTCAAATGTCGACAATAGTTCATGAACCATTTAAGACCAAAAAAAAACTACAGATACTTAGTAGTTATTACTCCTACATAGATTCTAAGAGTGGTCTCGCATTTATACATGGAAACCAATTTTTCAATCATGTACAATTCTTATTCTATTAGATAGGCCCGTCCCAAAGCCTTCTACGAAACAGCCTTTCCCCATTCAGCCTACAACCATTCTACCCATTCAGTTTCTGGATATTCTCCACCATCAGATCCGTAAACGTCTCCAGCATATCCTCGTTATGACCGTCCCTCTGCGCCTCAAAGATAAAGCGCAGCACCGTCTTGATGCCGACGCCCACGGCGTCGTAGCCCGTGCGTTGTTGGATGATGCTGATAGCCTCGCCAACGTCAGATGAGTTGAAGACGCGCGACTCCTGTAGCACCGTCGAGAGCTCCCGCAGGTTCGAGACGGCCGGCACGGCGACCTCTTTGTCAAAGTCCATGTCAACCTCGAGCATCTTGAGGACGGATAGCTTGGTGGAGGTGACGAAAACGAGGAGGCGGTGGCCCTGCGTGTGGTGTTAGTGGCGTGCTCGAAATCTTTGGGGTGGGTTCTCTGGCTTACCTCGGGTGGCTGTGAGACTAGGAGAGTCGTCAGTGCTTCGAGCATGACGGTTGAGAAACGCGGTCCAATGGGATTCCACCCAATCATGCGCTCAAAGTCATCGATGATCAGAATACTGGCAGGTGACTTGTAGGCGTCTGTGAAGGCCTTGTGAATATAGTCCTTCTTGGCGAAGTCGTCCCGGTACCCAACGAGATCATTTGGGGTCACCATCTTGATAAAAGGGAAGTCAGACTTCATGGCGATATGAGCCGCCAGCGCCGTCTTGCCCGAGGATTTGGGGCCGTGGAAGAGCACAGAGGTGCTGAGTTGGTTGGCGCCATCCTTGATCATGCTGACGACGCCCATCATCTCCTGAATGGTTCTGTTGACTTGAGGGCCGTATGGGATGATACCGTGTCTGACGGCAGTTTCGAGCGCTGCCTCAGAAACACCATAGGCAGGACGGACCTCGGTCAGACCATTCATGAAATCCTCACGCTTAATCTGCATTTCATTCGCGTCCTCCTTCACTGCAGCCAGCTGGCCGACTTCGGTGTGGCGGGAGAACGCGAACGAAGCAGCCGCCTTGACAAGGCCATTGATTTCGGCACCTGAAAAGTTCTTGGTGAGACCAGCGAGCTCCTCCATGTTGACATCCGAATCCAAAAGGCCGCTCTCCTTCATCTTGGCGGTATGGATCTTTAGAATTTCAAGACGACCTGCTTCATCGGGTAGGGAGATCTCGAGGTGGACCTCTAGACGACCAGGTCGCAATAGTGCATCGTCAATCATATCCTTTCTGTTCGTCATTCCGATTAGGAGAATGTTGTTAAGCTGATCGACACCGTCGAGCTTGGATAGAAGCTGGTTCACCACGCTGTCACCAACGCCAGTACCGCCACCAGCTCCTGAGCCTCGTTGCTTGCAAACCGCGTCCAACTCATCGAAGATGATGATGTGTAAACTGCTTTCATCGCCCTTCTCCTTGTACTCTTTCTCGGCGTCCGCGAATAGTTTTCGAATGTTCTCTTCTGACTGACCAACATACTTGTTGAGCACTTCGGGACCATTGATGACCTTTGGCGGTCGAGCGTTCAGCATTTTGCCGATTTGTCGAGCAATAAGAGTCTTTCCGGTTCCGGGAGGGCCATAAAGCAGAATTCCCTTGACGTGAGGAATGTCCATCCTGGTGATGAGACCTGGAGGGAATACTCGAGAAGCAAAAGCGCGGCGGAAAATGGTAGAAAACTCGTCGCCTAAGCCACCAATGCCCATGTCCTCGAATTTGAAGCCGGAAGCGAAAATTGGGTTGGAGTTAGGCTTCGACATGGACGGTTTCAGGGTGAAATCACCCTTTCCATCTCGGTGGAAGAGTACTCGAGTTTGATTCGTCAAGATTCCCCTGGCGTTTGATTCCCTATACACTTGCTTCCCTGAGTCACCCGAAGACATGGCCAGATCAACCAAGCCAACAGTCTTGACGATGATGAGAAGTGGGACGTTCTTCACATCCATCAATATGCGCTGACCGGGAGACAAAACCTGGTTCTGGTATGTGTCGATGAAGATCTTGGATAGCTCATCCTCATCGTAAGGAGTGGCACTCTTCTTGGTCATTGAAGCAAAGCCAATCTCCAAGTCCACCGAGCCAAGGTATGCCTTTCCTCCAGTCGCAAACGGGTCGTACACTTGTCCAGTGAACTGATCCCTCATGGTGATGCCGCACCATGATCGTTGAGGGTCCGTCAGACTGATGCAGCCCTGGGGGAATCCAGGAATTGGTTTTGCGGTGACCACGTAATCGCCAACGGGCTGACCTCCTCGCAGGAGAACGTAGACATCGGAGCCGTCGCGGTTGGGAGGGAAGTCTTCGGGAGAAACGGCGCATCTGAAGTAGTCATGATTAGCTTGAAGATTAGTGAAACAGGGTGCGCATCGGGGTCGCACATGTTACCATAAATGAGCCTCGACTGGAGCGACTTGTCCGCAACCTTCTCGACTCGTAGGGGAACCTGTCTACCACCACCCGGAGCTGCCTTCTCAGCACCGGATCTCGACGAGCGAGGCTGCTCGGCGTAGCCGCCCTGTTGTGCTCTTGGGTCGCCATATCCCTGCGGCGCACCATATCCTTGCTGATGGTCGCCTCCGTATCCTCTTGGAGGTTCTTGTCGCTGTCCGCCACTCGGAGGTGCTCGAGGGCTTGAGCCGCCAGGCAGGCCAAAGGGCAACCTCGGAGCTCTCGACATTGTGGCAGAGGGAAGAAAGTAGTACGCCTATGTGCGATTTCTTTAGATGGTATGAGGGAATTGAAGAGACGCTGCTGTTGACGTGTCTAGGTGAGGTAGTTTCGTGATGCGGTGTGCTTGTTTAATAGTCGAGGAGTTGTAGTAGACATGCTGGAGCTTCCCAGCTGACGACGAGGGGCGGAGCGCAGGCCCTACGCCATGTGTCTAGATCTACAACCTCTTTAAGCCTAGCGCGGCTGCCTTCAGGCCACCAAATTTACATGTACAGATGTCTAGCGCGGCACAAGCACCAATTTGATGCTTATGCCAGGTGTATTCGTACAAAAGTATCATAACCTGAGGAATTATCTTTGCATTCGACAAAGTTAATCAACGAGTTAACACTCTTTGGATAACAGTGGAAAAGTGTCCTGGAAAGGGCCTTGCCGTTTGTAAATCTCGTGACCTGCGATGTGACTCTTCGAGTTCATATCTGTACTCTTCAAGTCCGTGAGTCACAACGTTTTCACTATGGATGTCAATGACGAAGTGGAATCTTCATGTGCAGCTGATTGTTAGTAAGTTTAGTAACAATAACTTGTTAAACATGTCAAAATACCATCGGGACACTACTAATTCGACACATCGGCTTAAACATCCATTGTTCTATCAAGAGGTTCTTCCGCATTCTATTTCCTATTTACGCTTAGCGCATATGTCATACCCCCAATCAATAGTGGCCCCCGCAGTCCGTCCAAGCTCAAAGCCCATGTCTAGAAGCGAAGGAGCCTCACTTCGTTGGTCCTCCGTTCTCGCAACACTGCAATGCCTCTGTAAGTCAGATCTAGCCCCAAGCAACTATTCCATCTCCCTAACAAATGACAGCCATCTCCTCGGGAAGAAGTCTTGGAATGTCTACAACGCCGACAACATCGCCCGCGTGCAGCGCGATGAGGCCGCCGCCCAAGCCGCCGAGGAGGCGGAGGAACAGCGCATGCAAGAGATCGATGCGCAACGCCGACTAGCCATCTTACGCGGCGAAGTTCCTCCTCCTCTCGAAGACAAACGGGCGACGAAGATAAGTGAAGCGTCATTTCGTCCCTCGGGCGACGCACTTACGGGGAGCTTTGGGCGGAAGCGCAAGCGACAGGGCGAGGATGACACCGATTTTGAGTTGCGCGTAGCAAAGGAGCGAAACGAGCTCACACCTGTGACGATCGAGAAGGAACGAAAACCATCGAGTTCGGCCCCCATCGTAGACCATAACGGGCATATCGACCTGTTCGGGGACGAGCGAAGCAGAGCGCATGCTGAGAAGAACGAGGAAGCAGAGAAGGAATCCAAGAAGAAGAAACAAAATTTCGAGGACCAATACACTATGCGTTTCGCCAACGCAGCGGGCAAAGACGGTACCACGAAACCGTGGTACTCCCAACCCGATGCAGAAGCGCCAGCTCTACCACTGAAAAATGCATTTGGCAGAGACGACCCGCAGCGCAGGGTCCGTGATACTCAGCGGATAGCGGCCAACGATCCTCTGGCGATGATGAAGCAAGGCGCAGCAAAGGTGCGGGAGTTGAAGCAAGAACGGAAGAAAGCCGAGCAGGAGCGCGAGGAGGATCTGAGACAACTTCGACGTGACGAACGGAGGCGAGAGAAGCGGCGAGGTGGCGAGGAACGGTCTTCGTCTCGTCGGGAGGGTAGGAGGAGTGCGCACAGATCGGAAAGGGTTGGTCATGACGAGCATGGCGACGAACCAAGAACACGGAGGAGAGCTGAAGAGGATGACCGAGGAGTACGAGATGGAAAATTACGGTCGCGGCGGGACTCTCGGACGCCAGGTGACGAAGACAGAGATAGAAGACGGCGACATCGCCATAGAGCCAGAGATTAGGAAATCCGGCAGCCGCATAGATACCCATTTACCGTTACTACATCTCGCAGGCTCTTGCAATGCGCGACTTGACCATATAGTCATCTCCGTGATGAAGGAAGAGGGAAAACATAGCTCGCCACCAAGACAGTGGAACTCCTGAGCTATATGGGTAAACAACCATGGAAATTGGAGGACCCAGAGCAGCGGTCCATCTTATCCTCATGTTCTCTCCGGCTGCTTGAAGCTATTCGTAAGGATGCGAAGTGAAGTTGTGTAAAGTTGCCAATGAGACGTCGCCAACGAGCTGACTCGGGACAGTAAATACCTCCGTCAGAAGCGCCCTGCGTTCTGATACGCATCCATAAGTTCCTAATTTTCCATGGCAGGTCTGCCCAGAGTCAATTTTACATCCATACTAAATATTCCCACTCTATATACCAAAAACGCAGCCCGAGAAACCACCAAAACTCAACACTAAGCTCAAGAAACCAATCCACCAACGACGTCCGGGGGTATATCATCCATCACTCCTCCGCCCACGGAAGCTGAATCTCCACGGGCCTCATCTCCTTCTCCACCAAATCAACCACATGCTTCGCAGCCGTCAACTTTCCCAACGCCTCCACGATACGCGCATACGTCTCAGCGCTGATGCCCTCCTTCCGATCGCAATAGACGTCGATGCCCTCCTTGGTGAACACCGTAGGCGCAAACCACGTGACGGCCCATCGCTCGCGCACGCCGTCGGGGGTCGTGGCCTCGCCCCAGCCCAGGATCTCCCAGTGGCTGGCGACGAGGTGCAGCAGGCCTTTTCCGCGCCA
>JAANBC010000640.1:0-15453 GCA_014621405.1 Stylonectria norvegica | reverse complement strand
TAGTGGGCATGACGGCTGTGGTGTGGTTGCCAGCCGCGGCGCTCCCGGTTTACTAGCGCTCGGGTGCTTGCACTCAATGGGATCGGGAGTCCTCCCGGGCCTTGATTGTCGCTCAGGATGGGCACTCCAACACTTCCGTGGCGCACACAAGCTGGGCCAAAGGCCTCTAATAACTGGACCGGGCGATCCTTGGCAGCATTGGGTGACACTTGGTGGCATTTTGCTGGACTGTGGCGTCATCATGGCGTCTTTGCCCTGTCCACGTTGCTCATCCTAGAGCGCTTAGAGGTCGAAGCCTCTAGCCATCAAAACAGTGGAGGCTATCGGTGACCACAGCAAAGCGATCCAAGGATGAATTCAATAGTAGTTGAATTTGCGACGTCGCAACGCAAGGCATTGACTTTGGACAGCATTGAGAGCGCCAGCCGTGTCACGAGACCATCTATTGATTGGCTACCGGAATGATGTGATGCGCTTGCAGCTGCTCTGTTGACAGTTGATTAGATTCCTGTTTGTCAGAACTCGCCGTAAATAATCTCTTTGTGTTCATGACGCTATTTATCCGATTTCTAAATATGGCTGTACACAACCGCAGATAGAGATCTCGTTGATTCACATTCATTAGCAAAGATAAGACAGTTACAGAAACCAATCTACATGCTTTGAACTTCGTCTCTCTTCGAATATCTTGAAGACGAGGAGACTGGAGTGTTGACTGGTCTTCCAACCATTTCCCCGCCTAACTGACGAGCACTTTCCGGATGTTGAACCAACCTTGGAACTTTAACTCCAGCTCACAACAAAACAACACTTGCTTTGAGAATGCTTGCCGAGGAGATCAGACCGCCGTAAGGTCTAGCTATCAAAATCCGAGAAGAACCCCTACACCAGGCAGCCTTGGTGAATATGGAAAGACTTTGTGGCGCTGGCGCAGGGATTTTCGACGAAAACCAAGCCAAGCGAGGACTACAAGCCAGAGCCAGAGCCAGAGCCAGAACCAGAACGAGAGACAGATCCATGTCCAAATTTAGATTGACAGAACTACGTAGTACGTAGTAAGTATTCAAAATCACCAAGATCAGTTTGGACCAGGTCTTCTCATGTCAAACTTCATGCACAAAGTGTGAAAGTGCAGATGAACTTGCAAAGGAAACCTTCTCACAGCCGATCGTTCAGTCTCTGAGCTTAGAGTGACGGATAGAAGAGATGACAGTGACGCAATTTTCCGACTCAGACCGTACATATCCAATACATGTGAAGTCCGTCATCTGATATTCATTCATCAAGCCCAGCCAGTTCTGCAAATGGTGATGGCATTATCTATTCTAGATCAGGCCGAACCACGTCTGTAAACAGTCATGACCCCCCATGCATCCCGGGGTGGTCGACGAGTCAGCAACAGCTAAGGCCATCTCCACGTGGATCTTCCAGGGTATCTAACATGAAACGAATGACGATGGGGGGTCCTGTATCGGTTTCATATCTGGCGATCTCCTCTGACGATCCCGAAATAGTGTCACCACTGCAACGCTCGTCTATTTTGACAAGTGTCGATCACGTCTAGATCAACGTCCTTATTCCCTTCGATAAGTATCTCTAAATCAAGGACGGAGACTGGCTGCAGATCCAGCGCCAGAACTTGGTCGTAGCCAGGACTGTGATATCATGCGAGCGTCTGTCTTCTGCAGGTCTCATCTCGCGGCCGCGGCAACAAGTTGCAAACCGCAAGCCTCGGCCTGCATGGGATTTTCGATTTCGATCTTGTTTTTCCGGGCGGCGATGGCGGTGGGAAGTGGCCTGGCCTGACGATCTTTGCCCGATGGGGGCGGATGGAAAACGTCACTTCAAGGTGGGGATGTGCACAAGCTGCATGTTTTGGGGCGCGTGAAAGACACACACTTGACATGCTTTTCTTCAGCATCCATCGTGGGTCACAACGTCATCGCCGTTGCTCGTCATTCCAGACTGGTTTGTTGGATGCGTCGCGCGTGAGGGACGTCGACGTGCCAACTTTGTGGTGATTGCGGCTAATACCTCTACTTACTGCACTAAGTGGGCAACCAGACGATTCACCTTCGGGGTATTGTACTCTCGGTGAGGTACTGTATCAAGCAGTACCGTACGAATTACCTACTATAGTGCAAACCTGTGTCATTTACTACTAGTAGCAGTATCTTATCTACTTACGCGCCGTTGATATCCACGGATTAGCATCGCGTTTCCTGTCCCAGAGATATGGCCGTTGCACTAAGGTATCTACCGTACTTGAGCATGGCCAAAGCCGCTTAAGGCCTTGTAGACGACTAAGTCATACTCAACAAGGCATCAAACATCCAGTTCATATAATACTAAGTAAGTAGTATTCAGACGTGTACAAAATAAAAACACATGCGCATTCGAGTATTCGTACCACAGATATCCACCCTCGATGTCAGAACTGGAACACAAATGCTCAGTGGCGCTGGCGGATCGTTGCGTGCCCGGCCGTGAGGTGGCTGCTCCGGGCTGGCCCCTAGACCTCTCCCCTAGACCCCCTGTAAATTAGAAAACAGCCCCCCGGTCCACTGCCCAATGGAACACACCCGGACTCGTCTGCGGTGCTGCTCTCCCGCGGTGGCAGTGCAAGTCAAATGCAGGGCCGCACCTCTAAGGTACATAGATATTTCGCCACCATTACCAGCCTCTATCCTGTCTGTGCCTTACGTTGTACCAGACAACATTTGCTCTCGACGATATAACATCACGCTCCAAAACAACTTCAAGAAGCACTCTCCACGGCTGAATGTGCTCTACCCCGTCCATCTCTTGCGCCCGCTGAAGCTTCACACGACTCATTGGCCTCGCCCCTCACTCGCCCATCAGCCATCGACCCCGCACTCCCGCTGAGTCCGTCCTCCTTGGCCTCCAGGTCGTTGCTCGTCGCTCATCGCTCGTCGCTCGACCCTCGCCTTTTGCCCCTCGTCGCCCGTTGCACGCTTGCATGGCCTTGTAGTTCTCGCCGCTCACGGTCCTCGCAGAAACATCGCGCACGCCCGCCCGTTATAGGCCAAAGACCCGAGGCCGACAACTCAACATCAGCATATCTGCTCTGCCCTGGGCCTCTCCCTCTCACGTTCTGCCCTCCACTGTCATGCCCGCTGGCTAGACCGCCGACTCAACGACATCTTCTTAGCTCCAAAAATCGCACGATCCGCTTCCCCTCCATCGATTTCCACCCATCGAATCGATCGAGAAATCTACGCCCACCACCAGCCTCCGGGCAACTCTGGATTCTTCGTCTCTTCTCATATCCATCTGAATCGCTGCTGTCGATATTGCCTCAGCACAAAAGCACGGCAACTATTCTTGGGGAGACTCGATCCATCTCGCTCTACCTAGAACCCGTCAACGGCAGCCTTGGTACGACTCCATTCCACATCCACAATCACCATGAGCGGCCCCGATTCAGTCCCGGCCACGCCGGACGGCATGTTCGATATGCCTACACCTGCATCGCCAGGCTCCGAGGACTCATCCGAAGCCAGCACGCCGCTCGAGGCGCCTGATTTGGATCCAGAGAGCCCCGACGAGAACCCAAAAAGAATGCCCTCGCTTCGATCCGTTTCCGATCCTCGCAACATGAACCCAAACTCAACGGCTCTCGGTATCCTAGGCATGGCCAGAAATCCAATTCATACCGCGTCTAGCTTCGCCGGCAGCACTCCCAGCTCCAGCGCCAATGCATCTATGGATAATAGCGTCATGGCCAAGGCTCGAGCACTACACCAACAACGAATGCAAAAGGGCATGTCTCCAACCTCAAGCTTCCCCACGTCGCCCGCAGGCCAACCTCCCGGTTCCATGGGAAATGGCTTCCCTGCAAACCTACGCATGCCCCAGAACTTGCAACGGCCTAGCCCCGTACCGCATCCCAGATCCGCTCCTGCAATCCCGAAACCCTCATTAAGCGAACGAAGAGCAAAGATGGGCATGGGCATGGGCATGAACCTTTCTGGTATGGGTGGAAGCCCCACTACAGGGGCGCCGCGAAGGGGGGCTCCCAAACTATCAGATATCACAGGATCACAACCCGGCGATCATAATTCTAACGGAACTGGCCAAGGTTCGAAGATGGATGACTTTAAGAAATACATCGATACTGAGAAGGGCTGGGTGACGTTCGATGGCGCTGCTACCATTACGCGGACAGGAGTCAACTTCGCCAACGGCCAGACATTCAGCATCTCTCTTGACGAAGTAGAAGTTCTGGCAGAGCTGGGCAAGGGAAACTATGGAACGGTTTACAAGGTCAGACATGCGAAGCCGAAAGCGCCTCGATTTGGCCAGGGTCTATCAAGAAAGCCCGTGACAATGGCCCATTCCGATCCTACACCCATTAGAGACGGGGATTCGCAAGGAAAAGACGACGGGACAACCGGCGTCATCATGGCTATGAAGGAGATGCGGTTAGAGCTCGACGATGCCAAGTTCACCACCATTTTGAAGGAGCTGGTTATTCTGCACGAATGCATCTCACCATACATTATCGACTTCTACGGTGCCTTCTTTCAAGAAGGTGCTGTATATATCTGCATCGAGCACATGGATGGTGGCTCAATCGACAAACTTTATTCAGGCGGCATACCGGAAAATGTCCTACGGAAAATCGCCTACTCTACAGTCATGGGTCTAAAGTCACTCAAGGAGGAGCACAACATCATCCACCGTGATGTAAAGCCAACCAATATCCTGGCTAATACGCGGGGCCAGGTCAAGATTTGCGATTTTGGTGTCAGTGGCAACTTGGTGGCCAGTATAGCCAAAACGAACATTGGCTGTCAGAGTTACATGGCACCGGAGAGAATTTCAGGTGGTGGAATGGCACCAACGGGTAACGCCGATGGCACCTACAGTGTACAGAGCGACGTCTGGAGTTTGGGTTTGACTATCATCGAGTGTGCCATGGGTGCTTATCCATACCCGCCCGAGGTGTCGGCCACCATCTTCAGCCAGCTAAGCGTATGTTTACCCTATTCTTCTGATGTATCTCCTTGTTACTAACTTATCTCCTTAGGCTATTGTCGAGGGAGAACCGCCTGGCATGCCCGAAGTGGGTTACTCAGACGCGTCCAAGGACTTCGTGAAGGCGTGTCTCCACAAGATCCCAATGAAGCGACCGACTTACGCCATGCTCCTCAAGCACCCCTGGCTACTACCTCTAAGCAAGCCGCCCACCATCGCCGAAGTAGCGGAGGAAGGTGAAGAGGCCGACAAGGTCGCGGAAGAAGTTGGCAAGATCGATCTCAGCTCCAAGAGCACCACCGACGACGCCGAAGTAGCTGCATGGGTCAACTCGGTTCTGGGGCGCAAGGATGGTCTGGACAGCGGTGGCCCCTCCAAGCCGGCACTGCACGCCGCGCCGCTCGACAGCGTCAGCCCGGCCACGAGCCCCCTCATCGGCTCCGGGCCGGGTGCGTCCCCGGGCGGTTCACCCTGGGAAGCCCTCTGATGATGGAGAACCTCCATACGCGGGTGGGACGTCAACCCCCCTCTTTGTATCACGATCGTTACCTACATGGAGTTAAATGGGATTTTTTCGGGTGGTTATTTTGATGAGCCAGCGGAGCGGGCATCTAGTTGGCAACAAAAAACAATGACTTCTACGAGCAGCATCATCATCACACAGCATTGCACCGGGGAAACCGGAGTTCCATCGAAAGCAAGAAGTCAGAATATATCTTCCCCTCTTTCAAAACCCCCCGTCCCATCTTCCGCCCGCCTTTCCCTAACCTCTCTCTTTTCCTCTGGGTTGGTTTCACTTTGTGTGCGCGTGTGTGTAACTTTCGATTTTCTGATGCACGCCCCCCTGTATACGCAATTGGGATGGTATAGACGGGATCGAAGGATACGGAATGGATCTGCTTGGACGTCGGATGAATGGATGGGCTCGGTGGTGATTTTGAGAGATGTGCAGAACGGGGAGGATGGTGGCAATGGGGTTGTGTGATTTCTGTAGTAGTTGGTTTTGTCTACAGCTTTGGTAGATGGCTACAATCGTACACGGCATGTGAGCGTGAGCGTCGTTTTTCAACATCTTTAGCACACGCAAGGTCAAATTGATGGACGATATGATGTGGTAGTAATATTTTGTCAGCTTCATGTTGGTAACACTACATGGAGAACTAATAACTTGCAGCATATTGATTTTCAGAATGTATGTTTTGCGCAGACTGCTTCTTCTGCGCCCATGTCCACGAGCAATCATCAACAAGCAGTAGCTGACATCAACCGAAAAGTCTTCAAACATTCAAAAGGGAACGCATGTTCTGGTAACTTGGGGCATGATTTCTACGTTCTTAGATTGGTGACTAGGGTCGCATGGTTCGCATGGTTGTTCAGACCAAGCTATTTAGGAGCGTCCGCCCAATATGGACGTAGGAGCAATATTCAACTTATTTTATATCATACAATCGTAATGAATTATTAGACAATAGGGACGTATTCGTAAGTAGGTAAAAGAAAAGAATCCTCCAGCTTCTTACACGATTTGCGATCAACTGCCTTCCGGCCTCTCAACCGGATGACTCTGCAAGGGCATAGCCTCGTCACGAGTACCATCGCGGCGACCCCCGCTCTACGAGTAGTCGTCCTTCACGCGACGACCCTCGTAGTTTTGGCTATGCACGCTCTTCCGTCGGCCCCATCGGCGACCCCCGCTGCGAGTAGATGTGCCAGTCGAGGCGGTCTTGTCCCCGCGTAGACCGAGGAAGAAGAGGATGGTGGCGAGGAAGAGAGCTGCCCATGATCCCCATGCGAAGCCGAAGGCGTATGTGCCGATCTTGGCGGAGCGGTTGCTGTCATGGAAGGCATTGCGGGCAAGCACGAAAGTGGCACTGGATGTCAAGGTTAGCGAATTTTTCAAAAAAGATCAGTGTGTAATTGGGGTAAACATACGTCATTAGAGCCCATGCGACGGAGGAGAACATCAAAGCAAGAAGAGCCATGAATCCAGAAATGGCAGCGCCAAGACGACCACAGCAGGCAAAGAAGCCGGTGAACAGGGCCAAGACCTCGAAGAACAGGGTAATAAGGACGAAGACCCATCCGAAACGCCATAGATAATAGTACTTGGTGGAAGTGGTGTTTCCGCCATGGCTACCGAAGAGTCCATTGGGAACGTTACTCGCATTGGAACCCCAGGCCTTACCGAAGGGGGGCGCGGGCTTGGCTCCAGAGCAGTTGGAATTACCCAGGCCGCAGAACTTAAAGTAGGTCCACTGGGTGACATCGCGAGCGCCCGTGATGCCGGACGTGTCGGCTTGCAGGAAGTACGTCTTGTTGAGGGGCGTGCTGTTGGAGACGCCGGAGAGGATGATGAAGAACATCATCACGAGGGAGCCGGCGAGCAGGACGATGCCAGCGATTCCGAGGGGCCCGTCTACGGAGACGCATTAGCTAATTGCGCGCGGTATAGGTCGCACAGAAGCAAACCTACTCTTCGCCATAATGATGTTGGTTTGCGCGACGGTCGTGAGGTGAAGGTGCGGGATGGAAGAAAACGGCTGTGCGAAGCGGAAGACGTTGGGCGTGGAGGGTTATGGGTTATGTACAGGGGACGGGAAGCGGCTGCAGGGCTGCGTCACGCCAGGATCATCAGGCTTGGGGGGTCGTCATAAGACAGACTGTGTACTTTGTACCGCAGCTGCAGCGAACACAGCAGGGAAGCACAGACCGTTACTATGGAAGTGGTGACGAAGAAGTGCCAAAGGAAAATGCCTTCGGGGGCGTGGTCGTCCAGCAGGTTTTGTTAGAACGGAACCACTATGTACAATGCCAAAAGGCACCCCAAAATGACTAAAGGAGTCTCGTATGACAAGTCCGCGATGTCAGGGGTAGAAGCTAGAGTCTTTTAGGAATAGTGCACATAGAGCATGGCAAGGCACCCGCGTAAGCCGGAAAATGCCTCATGCAACTTCAATCAAGCATCTTTGGTTCCAACACAAACTCCCTCCTCAACCGCTCCTCAAACACAGCCCTCGAGTCCTCCCAGTTATCAAACACGCCCTTCCTATTATACGACCCCATCAGCCTCTCCGCCACCCAATTCCTCTCGCTCTCCCTCCCCAAGATCGTCGACCCCACCAACACGCCCCCCTCGGCGAGATGCCGCCTCATCACACCAAACACCTCCGTCTTGCGCTCCGGCGGGCCAGACATGCAGTGCAGCAGGAAGAATAAGCTGATGGAGTCGAATTTCTGCGTTGCGGGGAGGGGCAGTGGGACGGCGGCGTCGGCGACGAGGGTGTGCACGCGCACCGAGGGGTGGGCGGCTGCGATGCGGCGCTGCGTGGTGGCGAGGGCCGTGGGATTGAGGTCTGCGAGGGTGATGGACTTGCAGGGGGAGTTGGTGAGGGCTGTGGCTGGGTAGTATCCTGTTCCGACACCGACGTCGAGGTGAGATTCGCCGAGGGAGGCGTGGTAGAGCGGGAGGAGGACCGACGTCGTGGGGCATTTCCAGACGAAGGTGTTGGAGAACCAGAGGACCCAGTAATCGTACAGGTAGAGGATGAGGGAGGTGTAGATCTTGGAGCCGGCGTTTTGGGCGGGGGTTGTTGACTGCTCCATGGTGGTGATGTTGGTGAGCTGGCCGTGGTGTTGAGGTGGGAGTGTTGTTGGTGGTGATGAGAAGAGCAAGTTGGAGGTCAGACTAGATCGACACTCGGCTACTTTATCTCACTTTAACCTCCCGCCCTAACGGCGACTTGTCTCGGCAAAACTGAAGCTAGAGTCAGCACTAGGTCATCAGGTTACACTGCACCGTATTATTGTACTAACATCGACGACGAAACCGTTTTCCCCAATGGTTACCTGAAACTGTCGTGTTTCCCGAGACATGGAGCACAAAGAGCCACTCCTCACCTGTTATCCTTTGACGTGCAAGTTGCGGGGTTCAAGTACTACCTAGGACCCGGATTGCTTCAGGTGAGTTGAGCATCTTGAGGAGAATAAGTAGTTATCTAAGTGTCATCCATGGATATTTAATGTTCACAATCGATTGACATGATACTGCCGTACCACCCTCAATACGAGGCAGGCTCGTCATAACTCAGTGGCACTGAAGTAACACGGTCGAACCTATTTCTTACAAAAGTTTTCTATCCTTTATTTATAGATCTGCTGGGGCGGCCTGCTGGCTGCAGCATCGAAGCCATCATCTACGAATCACACATGGGTGCACCATATTACTACCTCCGAGCCCTCGGCTTAAAATAACGACACGGGTGTGATAGAAGACTGTGCTATTACGACCTGATTACATTTCATATTCTTGCTGACTTCTTTTCAGCTCTCGCGCAAACTATCGCGCCCATGAAGTGTGGGTATCAAGGTGCTCTAGAGTAGAAGAATACATTTTAACCATGAGCTGGTCAAGCCCCAACAACTCGCCTTTAATCCTGAGCTTGAAAGTAACCAAGGCCTCATCTCGCGTCATGGATTTGGAGGCGAGGGTGTTCTTCCATCCCCTGGGTTTGTCTCGCCTCCGACTGACTACCAATTGTGGTTTCTCCCACAGCCCATGTTGTGAAAGTTGCAAGGACTAGTGCTGAGCCTCAAACAGGATTGCCAATGAACGCAATGCCAGGGTTAGATAACCCTGGTCCCTGGTCCTGCTGGTTCGTTGTTCGCAACAGCGGTTCGTGAAATCGGAGTAGCTGTGGACGACTCGCGGCGGCCAGTTCCGCGAAAAGACCAACAATGGTCCCTTGATCTGCTTTCATGGGTGATGATGCACAGATGTCCTCCTCCTCCGTATCTCCGTCAAGCCTGGACGGGAATTCGAAAACTTGGCCGCGATTCGTATTTACCTATGAACCGTTATCAGGAATGTTTAACTAAGTAGGCACCATCTTTAACGACATAACAGGACTTACTCGAAGGCCAATTATTTCTGTGGAGTCCACGAAAAAAGTCTCAAACTGGACGATGCGCTCCCCGTTTTCTGAGTCTAGAACCATCTCTTCAGTTTCCCCGAAGTACGTTGCATCTGCGGGTCGGTGTCGGCCTAAGACCATGATCTTTGTGCCGTCCACGGGCTGTGAGTAGTGAAACTCAATACCTCCAACGTCGCCATAAGGTTCCTCGTACGGATAGTCGGGCTCTCTCGACCAAGCCAATATCTTGTCAAGGTACGGGAGATGCTGTCCGTTGCTTCCCCCAAAAAGGGCCAGGGTATAAGTCGATCCGCCACTGAGATGCTTTGCATCGGATCTTTGTAACGAGAGCGTCGACGCAGGAATATCTGGATACCACTTCGAACCTCCCCGGAGTTCAGCAGTCTCGGAAATGTCATTGTGGAGATTTTTGTTTCCGGCCGTTTGTAACATGGACAAAGAAACGAGTTTGAGGGCCTGGGATTATCAGAATCAATGGTCTACAGCTGAAGCAAAATATCCAGAAAACTTACATCGAAGCCCCCTTTAATGTTAACTCCCCTTTCCGTCGCTGGAAGGGCAAGCATTCTTTTTGGAAGATTTGAAAAATCCCCAATCCAAATTGAGTTTGCGCCACAGGACGACAACACTGAGAGGCCTCGAATACCTCGGCTGTCTTGGGCAAGCAAGAAACCGTTAATGGAAGACGACCAAGGCATCTGGCCCCCCCAACTGTTTTCCCAAGAAACGCAATGCGTTTGGCTAGGGTGCATATAGCCCAAGTTTGTGACACCACCCTCCAAGTCAGTGTAACGAAGGCCAGAGATGTATCGTTTGTTGTTGATGCAAACATACGAAACGGAAATCTCTCCTGCATTGATAACGGCTGGAATGGATATTACTCTTTCCCACAACAACCTCGCGCCCGCATTGTACAGATCTTCGGGTCGGCTTAAGTGGCCTTCAGCAGTGATCCATGTTTCTTCGTCCACTGGTGCGTCGGGCTCGAATAGGGTGCGGATTGGAAAGCCGCCGCAAGTAGGACATTCCAGACGTAGAGCTATCAGCTTGCTCAAGCGAGTGGCCACCTTCCAGATACGCTTTCTGCTGACCATTCTTGGGTCTCTGAACATGGTCCTGCCTATAAGATAGAGTGTCTCCCAGCGTCCATTCATGTCAAGACCGAGCGTGAGTGGAAGCAGGTGAGCAAACTCATGTCCGACCTGGAACCTGGATTTCCAGAACCCTTCTGGAAGGACAAGACCCGCAAAGACACGCGATGCTTTTTTGAGATTGGCAACGTCTGTCGAAGATAGTTCAATAAATATTGCCACCAGCATTTCTTGTGGTAAAGCGGCAAAGGGGTCGTTTCGTCCGACGTTGCCTCGAGACACACCACTAGAGATGCCTTTTTGTAGTAGCTTCGAAACTTGGTAGACCGGAAAGACGCATTTGAGAAAGTCGGAGCGATTGCATGGCTCTGTTTCGAAGTCGGAAGAATAACGATCGTCTGCACTGATTGTGGGAATATGTCCAGGAACACAAAAGTCTTCTTTCCCGGGGTTAAGGTTGACAAGTCCTTCTTAGTCGTGTCCCCAGTCTAAGGCACCGAGACAGCTCGGCTGCGATCTACAGAGGTCGAATACAGCTTGCGCAGCCAGTGCGGTGTCCCTGTGAGAGATTGAGGAGCATCCCCAAAGAATTTCCCAGCAACAAGCGTGGAAGGGAAAGCCCCATACGGGGTTGAGCCCCAAGGGAGGTGGTGGTGGGAAACGCCCTCCGAACATGGAAGCCATCAGGGAAATTCTGACCCCTTGTTCTCCGTGGTCAAGTTCGGGATTGGCTCTACTAATGGAATCGTCGTATGGTATACAGGTGCCGTACTCTGTTTTTTTTCCGGGAGCAGAAAGTCGTGCTGATGCCCATTGTTCTCGTACCGTGTACACTAGTTGTGGACATTGTCAGTACTGACCGTTGAAGCTGGGACAGGAGCATCTCTGTGACACCAGAATGGCCTACTCACCAGCTATAAACTCTTCTTGCCATGTCGTTTGCCTTGTAGTATGCTTCTCGGCAAGGTTAACGGGGCAGCCGCAAAGTACACATGCGGTTGGTGGCGCCGACGACATGTTAGCGAGGGAGTGGGAGCTACGGAGTTTCGATGAAGATGATGTAGACTGAAGAGAATAGAAGAAGCCAAGTTGAGGTTGCGGTTTGGTCGAAGGGGTAGCTAGCTGGCAGGTCACCGCCTCAGGCATCCATCCAACAGCTGTGTTGAAGAGGTGAAGCCGACTTCAGTTTGCTGTCAGGTCAGTACCCGTACGAAACTTCCATTACCTTCTAGGGTGCCTTGACCACCTGAGGCTGTAAGCTTCATGACAAAACCAATTACAATTCGGTATACAGTATACTAATGACCTGCCAGCTGCAAGATGTCAACAACTTTCACTATGGCGGTCACGAGATTGAGGTGATGAGTTAATAGCAACAAGCCACCGTTTCAGCTGGTCAAAAAGCGGGACCAGACAGCTGTTTATATATTGTCTTCGAAACGTGGGATCGTGGGAGTGAGGGTTTTTCTTCATTTGTCACTTGCTACCCTTTCTGCCGGTTTTGTGGTTGCTTGGGAGCCGCTGTATTTGCTGCTCTGCTTTTAGTGCTGCTTTCCTTGTTACTACTTTATTTGCTATCACCCTCTCATGGTATATATTACTATATTATGGCCTTGCTACTGCCATAGTTTCGAACAACTTTTCCAAAGTACCCTTTGCTTCATTCTGACTAAGATGGCTTTTCGTTTGCCTAAGCAAGAGGAAATGGCAGGTACTGTAAGTACAGATAGAAGTTACAGTACTTGCAGAGCAACGGCAGCTCATAGTTCAATAACAAATGGCTGATCAGTTCGTCTTGCAGTACCTGGAAATGAGCCCAAACCTGATCTACGAATCCCTGATCGCCTGGTAAAAGGAAAGCCTGAATTCGAAACCACGGGCCACTGGAATACGCTTCTCAGCAAGATCCCTTCTGCTGAAGGTTATATAACTAGGTCCTATGCCACCGCATTACTTCGTGTGCTGCCATAAGGGGTCGCAAAGCTCAAGAAGAAGCTTAGTCACACACGCCACATATCTAGCAACTCATACACGCACCGGCCCCGGTGCACCTAAGATCATATAACTTATTGCACCGCCCCCGGTGCATCTAAGATCATATGACCTTTTAAGCCGGGCTGTATACAAGACCTGTTAGAACAGAACCACTATGTACAATACTAAAAGGCACCCCAAAATAACTAAAGGAGTCTTATATAATAAGTCCGCGATATTAGGGGTAAAAGCTAGAGTCTTTTAGAAATAGTATATATAAAATATAGTAAGGCACTTATATAAATTAGAAAATACCTTATATAACTTTAATTAAATATCTTTAATTTTAATAATTAAGAGTCTTAGAGTCACTTAAAAAAGAATAAGCAGCTATAACTACTAAATAGAGAACTAAAAAGCAAGAACAAACCTTAATCTAAAGAAATAAAGATACTAAAATAAAACTAAAAAATATTAACTAAGACTTACCTTCTTAATAGCCTAACTAACTAAGATACTTTTAAATAAAGCTATATCCTAAAGTTAATTACTAAAAAGATATTCTATCTTATGCGACTTAGCAATCTAATATAATTTAATTAGCTTTAAATTAAAGAACTATAGAGGCTAGAATACTTAAATTATATAGTAAAAGTTAGAGTTAAAGGGGGTAAAGTAACTCTAAAGTTTAAGTAAAGAGAAGAACCTATAAAATATTATAATAAGCTTCTTACTAAGGACTAAAAGGATATAAAAGCTAAAATAACTCTCTATTAAATTAATTTAAAGCGGTTTATAAAGCAAGCAAATAGAATCCGAAATATGCTTAATTAGCTAATTAAAAAGCTGGCCTTATATTATATTAAAATATATGCTTTAGTAATGACTAGATTAGAGAAATATAATAATATTTCTCTATTCTTTACTAATCTTAAAGCTATATATAGAGTAAATAATACTCTATAAAAGAAATAAGTATATAAAGCGTATTTTAATATACTAAAGAAAGAAATAAGTAATAAAATAAACTAATAAGAATAGATTATTAAGTAGGAAAAGGCTATAAATATAGTAAAACTCTAAAAAATAGCAGAAAGTCTTAATTTATTTACCTAATTTAAAGACTTTAAATAAGTATTAGATTATAAGTTTAAAGTGATCCTATATATTAAGAAGAACTAGAACTAAAAGGAAATTAAGAATAAAAGCTACTAACTAACTATCTTTATAATTAAATTTTAAGATAAACTTTATAATAATAAAGAGTTACTTATAAAGCCGAATAAATTAAAGATTATAAAAGGGAGCTTTAGACTAATATTCTAAGCCTTAGATATTAAAACGTAAGGCAGATTAAAACTATAAGCCTCTAATATAAAGGGTTAAAAGTGATCTAAGCTATTAACTAAGGACTTAAGTAAATAAAGGAAGAAGTGATAATAGTAAGCTTTAAATATAATAAAGATATATATTCTATATAACTCTAAGCATTATAGAGCAAATATATTAAACTATTAAGTAGCTTTTTTAGAGATAATATTATTAAAGTTTATTAAGTTAGAAAAGAAGGCAGAAGAATAGGAATAAAGATTTAAAACTAAACCTAAAGTTAAGAAGTTATATAAGAAGCTTAAAAATAAGAAAGAAAGCTTATAGGAAGAGATGTAATAATAGCAAATATTATAAACTTAAATCTTAGAAAAGGCAGCTTTATTTCTAGTAGAGTAAAATAATTACTTATTAAAGAACTTAATAATATTAGATTTAAGAACCACCCTCTATCTTTTTAATAAAATTATAAGATTCTAAAATTTTAAATAATTAACTAAGAATAAGTTTATATTTGTAAGATTAAATAAGCTTCTAATTATAGGCTATAGGAATATTAATTTATATATCTAAAACCTATAAAAAGAGCCTTATTAGCTTATCTTAAATTATATTACTTACTGCCTATAAATAGAAGTAAACTTAGTCTTTTTATAAAAACTATAAAAAAAGGGGTATTAATAGAATTAATAAAATACTAATAATATTATTTATTATAATAGTAGTGCTGCACTTTGCAGAATAACCTAATATTATAATTAGTATATATTAGAATATATACCTAAAAATGCAAAATAAGCCGCATTTCTTATAAAAAGACTGCTTTATAACTCCTAGACTATAAGAAAGCTATAAAAAGCAGCGGTAATAAGATAGCATTAAAAACTTAGCTACTCTGGCTTAAAAGCACTTAAGAACCTACTTAATTATATAGAAGAGGCAAGAATTAAGAGCCTAATAATAGTCTAATGCGATATTTATAGAATTAGAAAGGTAAAATAGAAGGAGTACTATAAAGAGTAATAATAAAGCTTAAAACCTAGAGAATAAGTCTCTATTAACTTCTATAACTATTTAAAAGAAATTAGCAACTTTAAATTATATATTATAATTATAGATAGAGAAAT
>JAANBC010000064.1:0-96766 GCA_014621405.1 Stylonectria norvegica | reverse complement strand
AAAGTTTATATATATATATAAATTTAAATATTAAAAATAATTAAATTAACTACTATTTAAATTATAATTAAAATATAAAACTAAGATTAATTAAAACTTCTTAAAGCTAATTATTTATATTTTATTATTCTTAGAATTATCTAAAATATGTTATAAGAAACTCCTAAGCTTATAACTTTAAAGAAATACTAATAGTATTAAGCATGATAATTAGTTTATTATAAATTTAAGTTTAAGTAGAGTTAATATTATAGATATTAATAAGTAGTTTATAAGACTTTAATTAGAGAATATATTGTATTTCTAATATTAAGCTAAATAAAAATAATCTTAAAGTTTAAAACTTATATTAATTAAATAAATTAGAAATAATAAAGTAATAATATAGTATATTTTTAAAAAGAATTAGCTTTAACTATATTATAAAAAAGGAATTAATTTATAAATAGTCTTAATACTTAAATATTATCTGAATTATAATATTAAAAGCTTTTTATTATATTTAAGTGATTTATTATATTTATAAATATATTATATTACTTTTTAATATAAGTCTTATTAAATAAAATATAAATAATAATAATTTTATATCTTATTATAATATATTATATTCTAAAACTATATTATATTATAAATAGTAGTATTAATATACTATAGCACCCTTAGGTTAAATAGAGCTTTTATACTATAATTATTATAGGAAAAACTATTCTATAGTAGCTATAACAGCCTATAGCTATATATAGCTAGTTTTATATATAGCTCTTAAGGGGCTATAGCTATTATATTATATATACTCTTATAAATAAGACCCTATAATTAAATAAAAACCTAAATATTATATTTATAGGCCTATAATAAGTTTATATTAAGTTCTAGCCTGCTATATTATATTAAGCTCTTTCTTATTAAATAATACTTTAAAAATTTATAAGAAATCTTTATATAAATCTTCTTTTATTATAATAATTATTTATAATTATAATATATCTTAAAGAGTTTAATAAAAGATTTTAACCTTTTAAAAAAGATTTAAAATCTTTTTATTTTATTTTTATTAGCTATTAATTATATATTTCTACTCTTATATTTATTAATAATATAGCTTTTATATAATAAGAAGGTCTTTAGTTTTCTAATTTATTACTTATTATTTAATTTAATAAATTATAGTTTATAGATTTATATTACTTAATTTTATTATATTAGGGGTTTATTATATAGTTTTAGGCCTAAGATAAGAAGCTTTAATATTACTTAATTAATATTATTTTCTTTTATTATTATAATAATTAGTATTTTTATTAATAAATAGAAAATTTATTACTTTTATTATAAGTAAATAATAATATAGGTTTTTATTTAGCTATAATATAAGACTTTAATTAGTTATTAATTATATAAAGACTAATTATATAATATAGAACCTTTTACTTTAGAATATAAATTTAAAGAAAAGAGTATTAGTAGTAGGATTTAAACTTATAGCTTCTCTATAAAAAGGCAGAGCACCTGCTTAATAAGTGACCACTTTACTATGCTAACTTATATTATAAGTAGTATATTAGTTATAAATAGTTTTTATATAAAATATATTATCTTATTATTATTTTTAAATATAAGAAGTTCTTTAATTAATATATAAGAAACCTAATATTCTTTTTAAAAGGTATATTTTAATTTATTTATTATAATATTACTACTTATATTTTAAATATAAGAATAAGTTAAATTATATATTTTACTCTCTTTTAATAATAGATATTTTATAAACTTACTTAAAGTAAGTATAGAATATTTATAACTTTAGTCTTATAATTTAAAAGCCTTAGTTAATATACTAAATAGAACTATTTAATACTATAATATTAAGATATTATATTCTAAGCTAAAATTATAAATTTAATAATATAAGTAAGATTAATAAGGTTTTAAAATAAGCTTTTAAAAAAAGGTATTAACTAAGTATAAGTTATTAATTTATATTTTTATAATAAGAGAGAGTAAAGAGAAATAAAATAGGAGGTATAAGTATTTTATTAAAAAAAAGAAATTAAAGTAAGTTATAATATAAAATATATTAACTTAAACTATATATAAATAGGAATAATACCTAAGATATAATAGTTAATTAAGCTACTTATTTAAAATAGTTCTAATATTAGAATTATAATTTATATAAATAATATAATCTTATACTTAGTAAATAAAAAGCAAATAGTAAAAGAGAAAATAATAGAGCTATAGTTTTTATATATTAGTATATAAGTATATAAAGATAATAGATCTATTATATTTTATAATATTTAATATAGTAATTAGTCTAATAGTATTAATTATTAGTATAGTAGAGTGATTACCTATCAGGCAGGCCCTCTACTTTTTATAAAGAAGCTATAGGTTTAAATCCTGCTATTAATACTCTTTTCTCTAGATTTGCATCTTAAAGCAAAAGGTTCTATATTATATAATATTCTCTATATAATTAGTAATAAGTAAGAGCCTAGTGCTATAGTTAAATAAAAAACCTATATTATAATCTGCCTGTAATAAAAGTAGCAGACTTTTTATTTATTAATAAGAGCACTAATCTCTATAATAATAAAAAGAGAGTATACTAATTAGGCAGTATTAAAGCCTCTTACTTTAGGTCTAAAACTATATAATAAGACCTAATATAATAAAATTAAGTAATATAAATCCTTAAATCTTAATTCTTTAAAGATTACTTAAGATTATATTTCTTAATATATAGATCTTAAAAGTATAACTTAAATTACTTCTTATATATTATTATATTATACTTATTTTTAAAGATTTATTTAATTTAAGTTTAATTTTATATAATAATATTCTTTTAAAAGCCTTTTTTATTTTAATTATATAATAATAATATTAAGAACTATAAATAACTTTCTTTTATTCTTATATAGAAAGTAGAAACTATATAATTTTATATAATATATAAGTTATTTAATTAATCTTTTTATTTAGATTTTATTTTATTATACTTATTTTATATATTAGTATAGTAGAGTAATTACCTATTAGGCAGGCTATCTGTCTTTTTATAAAAAAGCTATAAGTTTAAATCCTATTATTAATACTCTGTTCTATAGATTTATATTTTAAAATAAAAGGTCTTATATTATTTAATTAGTCTTTATATAATTAGTAGTTAATTAAAGCTTAATACTATAATTAAATAAAAATACATATTATTATTTACTTATAATAAAAGTAATAGACTTTTTATTTATTAATAAAAGTATTAATCTTTATAATAATAGTAAAAGAATATATTAATTAGATAATATTAAAGTCTTTTACTTTAAGCTTAAAATTATATAACAAGAATTAATATAATAGAGTTAAATAATATAAATCTATAAATTATAATCTATTAAATTAAATAATAAGAAATAAATTAAAAAGCTAATAGTCTTTTTATTATATAAAAGCTATATTATTAATAAATATAGAGATAAAAATATATAATTAGTAGTTAATAAAAATAAAAAAGGAATATTTTTAACTCTCTTTTAAAAGGCTAAAATCTTTTATTAAACTCTTTAAAATATATTATAGTTATAATTAATTATTATAATAAAAAGAGATTTATATAAAGACCCTCTATAAATTTCTAAAGTGTTATTTAATAAGAGAGAGCCTAATATAATATAGTAAGCTAGAACTTAATATAAATCTATTATAGGCCTATAAATATAGTGTTTAAGTTTTTATCTAATTATAAGGTCTTATCTATAAGAGTATATATAATATAGTAGCTATAGCCCCTTAAGAGCTATGCATAAACTAGCTATATATAGCTAAAGGCTATTATAGCTGCTGCAGAATGGTTTTTCCTATAATAATTATAATATAGAAGCTCTATTTAACCTAAGAGTGCTATAGCATATTAATACTACTAAATATTTATATAATTAAATATTTTATAAATTAAATATTATATCTTTATTATAATAGAAAAAGCTTTTAAAATATATTTTTAGAATTAAAATTTATACTAATTACTTATAAAGTATATTATTATTTATATAATAAAATTCTACTATTTTTTATATTAATAATATATTATTATATATATAAAAGGGAACTAATAAGTAGTAAAAAAGGTAATTAAAGTACTAAGTCTAAGTATAAGCTTATAGAGGGAGATAGCTTATAATAGTTCTTAGGAATAAAAATTATTTAAGATTAAAAATAGAAATTAATTTAAGTTATGCAAAATATCTATTTAGAAAAGATATATAAGCTATAAAAATCAGATATACTAAAGGCAAGTCTAATAATAAAAACAGAGCTTATTTATAATAAAGATATTATAATAAAAGAAATTATAAGCTAGTATTAAAAAATTATTAGTTTAATTCTATATATAGTAGTTATTATAAGACTAGATATTACCTTTACTATCTTAAGACTAGTAAGGTTTATAGAAAATCTAAGTAATATATATTATAAAATAGCAGATTAAATACTAAATTACTTATATATAACTTATTTTTTAGCTTTATAGTTTAGTAGAGGGAATAAGTTTTAAATATATAGTAATGTCTTCTTTATTAATAATATAGCTAATTATAAGAGTTTATAAGCCTATATAATAAAACTATTTAATAACTTAATTAGGTAGCAAGTAAATAAGTAAGATATTATTATAACCTTAATAATAAAAGCAGAATTACTTATACTTATATAAGTAGTAAAAGAAGGGTTATTTTAGTAGTAACTACTATTAGAACTTAGAATTAAGCTTGAAAGTTTAGATTTATATCTTATCTATAATAATTAATAAATAATCAGACTTTTAAAATAGCTAATTAAAAAGTTATAAATAAAACTAAAATATATTAATATCTATAATTACTAGCTGCGTAAGTATATATAAAAGAAAAGAATTATTATTTCCTATAAATAAAGTGTAAAACTTATTATTAATAGTCTAATAAAGGCTTTATAAAGCGCATAGTTAAAAGCAAGTTATAAGTAACTTAGGCTAGTAAATATTAAGAAGTATATATAATAATAATATATAAATAACTTTATTAAGAAATAGTTAATTAAAGAGATCCTAAAGGAATTATAAATTTAAATAAAATTATAATATTAAGCATTAAATTCAAGATATATAGCTTAAATAGCATATTTATATTATAAAGAGGGAAAATTAGCAGTAGTAATAATAGTTAATTTATAGGCTTATAGGCTAATATAATCCTAAATATAAAAATATAAAAATAAAAACTATAAAATAAGCTATAAAATTACTAAATTAATTTTATTTATACTAACTAAGGATTACTACCTATAAGGAAACTTCTATTCTTATACTTATAAAGTACTATCTTTATAGTAATATAATACTTCTCTTTCTCTTATAAATATATTAGAAATAAGTATTAAATTAAAGAATAGAGATGCAAAAGCTACTTATTTTTAGGTTAATATTATTACCTTAGATATAGTCTAATTAGTAGAATACTATTAGTAAAAATACCTTTAGACTATAATATAAAATTAGTAAATAAGTCTTAAATAATAAAAACAAGCTTTCTTATAGAGGGAGGCAGGAGCTACTAAAAGAGCACTGCTTATAATAGTAACTATAGCTAGAAGTATTCTAATAATAGCCTATTTTAGACTTTATATTAAGACTACTTAAAGTAGCTTAAAGGCATATTATATATAGGATAATATAAGGCTTAAAGGCACTGCTATAATTAGTAAAATAAATCTTAAAAGATTAAAATAAGAAGATCTTATATAGTAATAGCAGCTTAAATAATATTATACTTAGCCTTAGCAGTAATATAGCAGGCAGTAGTACTATTTAACTTCTTATAATACCTATAAATAAAGATTAGAATTCTAAAATTATAAAATAAGGCTTAAAATTAGGAAATAAAGCTTAGGAATACTTATTTAATAAAATACTTAAAAGGACTTTTCTTCTTATTAGAGAGAGGGGGGTTAAATAAGGAACTATTATTTGACCTTAATATAATAAGCCTTAAAATAGAGAAATAACTCTTAAAAGACTTATTTAAGGGATATAGGGGGCTTTATAGGGGCATTAATAAGGGTATTAATAAGGGGCTTGATAGCGGTAGCGGCAGTGGCAGCAGCTTTAGCCTTGGCCTTAGTAGTAATAGTAGCAGTAATATAAGCAGTAATAATCTTAGTAGCAGCGGCTTTAATAGTGGCTTTAGTAGCAGTAGTATTAGAAGAGCTATATAAAGTTAGATAATAAGTTCTAAATTAAGAAAATAAGATATAAAGTGACTTATATAAAAGCAAATATAATAATAAAAAATCTCTTATTATAAAGTATTAATAAAAGCTAATTCTTAATAAAAATTATTACTAAGAGATATTACTATAGGCAGAAAAAGACTTATAAAATATAAAGAGATATAAAAAAAAAAAGAAAAGAAAGGAAAGCTATAAGAGTAATAAAGAGAATATTTATATATACCTAAAGGTATTATAAATAATAGCTTTAAGGCTTATTATAATTCACTTTCTATTTATTTATATATTTACTCTTAATATAATATAAATAGTACTATAGAGGTCTACTAATAAAATTAATTATAGCTATAAGGCAGAGTGATTTATATAAAGATAATAAGAATAATATAATTTATAATAATAATAATAAAAAGAATACTAAAATAATATTATAAGTTATAAAATACTAAATATAAATATTTATAGATCTTTCTTAAGGTAAAATCTAAGAGGGTATATTAAAATAGAATTATTATATATAATATTAAAAGGCACTCTAAAATAACTAAAGAAGTCTTATATAATAAGTCTATAATGTTAGGGGTAGAAGCTAGAGTCTTTTAGAAATAGTGTATATAGAGTATAGTAAGGCACCTGCATAAGCCGGAAAATGCCTTATGCAACTTTAATAAAGCATCTTTGGTTCCAACAATACCTCATGCAACTTGAATCAAGCATCTTTAGTTCCAACAAGCACTGACTTGTCAGTCTTGGCGAGTACCTCATCCTTGTATAACCCCTGCCTCAATTCCCATCGCCTCTTACAGACCAATCGACCAGCCCCCTGCTAAGCCGGGCAATGGAGACCTCGGGATCTATTACCTTGTAATTATTCGTACCTCGCGATCACTCCGTCAAAGCCATTGCGTCATGTTGCCGTTGCAATTGCAGCTTTGTTTCTGTCATACAGGTGACTCTTGAAAGTAACCAAGTTGCCTTTGTGTCTTCACTTAATTGAAGGCTGGGATAATTACACATAGCGCGTGCTCGACTTGGCGCGTGGTAGTTCACAGCACTATCCGTGGCACTAATTCGGAAGCCAAGGCCTGAGATGCGCATGTGATGGGATATTCGGTTGACGGATCGGATCGCCACTATTGTCATGGATTGGCTTGGCAGCCGCAACCTGGTGATGTGATGCACATGAACGGATCTGGCCGTAGAGGAGGCGTCTTGTATTCGTAGTCTTTCAAGTTGGTGAAGCTGCGATTGTGTTCTTCCTTTGGTGTCCTCCTCATCGCTTCTCGTCACCTTCTCGCCTCGCATACTCTCTCCGCACCTCCTCTATTTCCCCAAATCCACCATGGCGCCCTCTCTCTACGCCCTCGCCGCCAGCCTTCTTCTTCCCGTCGTCTCCTCGGCCGCTTCCTGCGCCAACAACACCCTTCAGACGACCTACCCCGCGCCCGTGGCTGCCGATGGCTGGTCGTATCGCTTGGTCGCAACCAACTTCACCAGGCCACGGGGCATCCTTTTCGACAGTGAGGGCGGGTTGATCGTCGTGGACTCGACGGTTGGATTGGTGCACCTTGCGTTGACCGACGACGGGGGCACCTGCGTGAGCGTCAAGGAACGGACGACGCTGGTGCGAAACAAAGACGTGAGTAGTTCGACGTCTGTTATACCATGGGACCATAGGTTAACCCGTCGTAAAGCTCAACCATGGCCTCGCCCTCTCCGCCGATGGCAAGACCATCTACGCCTCCAGCTCCTCCGACGTCTACTCCTGGGCCTACTCAGCCACCTCAGTCTCGCTCGACGCCGCCTCCAACCGCACGCTCGTCTTCAACATGAGCAATAACGATCACGTCTCCCGCACGCTGCTGCTGTCACGCAAGTACCCGGACCTACTCCTCGTCTCGCGCGGCAGCGACTCCAACAACGACGACGCCGCCGCCGAGCTCGACTCGGGCCACTCGCAGCTGCGGTCCTTCAACATTTCGACGTCCCGCGCCGCCGACGACCCCTACGACTTCCTCGACGGCACCCTGCTGGGCTGGGGTCTGCGAAACTCGGTCGGCGTCGCCGAGCACCCCGCCACTGGAGGCATCTTCACCGTCGAGAACTCAGTCGACCAACTGCGCCGCCATGGCAAGGACATCCACGCTGACAACCCGGCCGAGGAAATGAATTTCCACGGCTACCTCAACGGTTCTAAGACGGACCAGGGCGGCAACTACGGCTATCCGCAGTGCCTGACCGTGTGGTCGACGGACAACTTCCCCGACCTCGGCGACCTGAAGACGGGCGACCAATTCCCCAAGGATGCCTCGGGCGATGAAGTGACCGCCTTGAGTGACGACCAGTGCCGCGACGACAAAGTGGCCCCCGTGCTGGCGTTCCAGGCCCACACGGCGCCGTTGGATATAAAGTTTACGGATAACGGCACCGAGGCCTTCGTGTCCTTCCACGGCAGCTGTAAGTCATCCACGTCCCCATCTTCCCCTTCTCGAGACTTTCCGTCCTGACCCAGACGCCAGGGAACCGCGACAACCCCGTCGGCTATGCCATCTCCACCATCGCCTTCCAAGACGGCCGCCCCTTTGCCGCCTCCACCAGCAAAGACGCCGCCACGCCCATCCTCAGCAACCCCGACCTGTCTAAGTGCCCCAACGAGTGTTTCCGCCCCGTCGGGCTGGCCTGGGACGCCCAAGGCCGGCTGTGGTTCAGCTCCGACAGCACGGGCGAGATCTTTGTGCTGCAGCGCGACGCGGCGGCAGACGGGGGCGGCAGCAACAGCACCAGCAACAACACCGGCGGCAGCCAGAGCGGCGATGACAGCGCTGCGTCGCATTTTATGCCAGGAACGGGGGCCGTGACGGTTATTCTGGCTGCTGTGCTCATGGGTCTTTTCCTTGCGTAAAGTAGATGGAGACCCTTTCTATAAAACAGGAGGATGCAATTATTACGGGTCGATTGGGTTGGAGTTTAGGGGGTTTGAGGCGTTGATACCACAGGGGGTTACAATGACGGATCACGGATGTGACGGACAGCACTACACTGTAAGTCTTGAGAAGGAGGAATGACAGACATGAACATATCACTTAGAAGTTCTGTGAAAGCATCGCAAGACTTAGAAAAGATAAAAGACCATTTACATATTGCTTATGAATTTTGTCCCACTTATACTTACGCCCTGCATGACCTCTCCAGGGCTTCCTCTATAGTAGGACTGACAGCTTTCATATCCATAATAATGGATTCCTGTTTTACGCATTTCGTTCAATACGGCTCGAGGCTGATCTCATTCTTCGACACTCACTTGCCACGTCCTGCTGCACACTAAGGTGGTGCAGAACGAGATCATCCCTTCTCGCACCGTGGACACATGGGGGCCTGTTGTAGGGTTTTGTTTTTCCCATCTCCACGCTTTCAGTACCTGAACACGTGGTGCTCTCGCCAGGTCTGACTCTAATACTTCGTCGTGTTGGGCTTCTACTCCTCAATCGATTTGACGCACTCCCACTCGCCCCGCAAGTTCTCCTTCCACAGCGAGACGCGGTTGTCGTCGCCGCTGACGGCCAGGACGTTTCCGCTGAGTGACCAGCTGACGCGCCAGACGGCGGCGTCGAGGTTGAGGACCTTGACGTCCCACTGGCCGGCGCTGGAAGGGTCCGAGGTCCAGATACGCACCGTCTTGTCCTGTGAGGCTGAGGCGATGTACGACTTCTGCAGGACGGTGGGCGACCAGGCGACGTCGCGGACCCAGTCGGTGTGGCCGGTCAGGGGCTCGCGCTCCTGCTTGTAGGACTGGGAGGCCGGGTCAAATGCCCAGATCTTGAGGACGTTGTCGCAGCCGCCGGTGACGAAGCGGCGGTTGCCCGTGGCGCCGGGCCCGGGGGCGCTGCTGACAATGCTGCCGGGGGTGGTGGCCGGAGCCCAGGAGACGGAGTTGACGCCGAGGCCATGGGCGGCGAAGGTGGTGTGGTCGATGCTGTTGTCCTTGAACTCGAGCACGCTGACGTTGCCGTCCGATGACGCGCAGGCCAGCAGGCAGCCCGCCTCGTGCGGCGACCAGGCGACGATGTTGACCGAGGCCTTGTGCAGGGGAAAGTCGTAGATGCGCTGCCAGGTGCTGTTCTGGGCGCCCTGCTCCTTCCAGATGAAGACCTTGCCGTCGTAGCCGGCCGAGGCGAGGATGTTGCCGTATTTGGGATGCGCCCAGGAGACGCACCAGACGGCGCCCTCGTGTCTATCCCCACGCTGTTCAGCCTTTGGACGCCTTGATATTGAGAGGGAGAAGGAAGGACTCACCCCTTGAGGGTCTCTATCAGTCGCTGGGTCTCGCCCTCGATCTCGAAGATCTTGATTGTTCGGTCGCTCGAGCATGTTGCCAGCTTGCGGCCGTAGTAGTCGAGGACGGCATCGTGCTATAGGGAGAAGCTCTGGTCAGCGCAGTCCAGGGCAGGCGGAGTCGACACATGATGGGCGTCGTTGCACAAGAGAATCGTGCCCCTGCGCAAGATGAGGGCGGGAGTGCACCCATATGGCTAGGGAGAACATACAATCATGTCATCGTGACCAGAGTTGGAGATGACTTGCGCCGCCTATCGCTGGGGTTAGCCATTGGCGTTTCGAGGGGAGCAAGCGCAATATCGATGAATGCGCGCGGCGGCTTCATACCATCGTGAAAAGTTCAGCGCCAAAATACCAGCGCAAAGACAAGAGAGAAAGATGGGGAGAAGTGAGGCCAGCGAAGGAGGACACGATATCGCCTGGAGCTATGTACGGTCTCCCGTGTCCGTGGCGGTGGTGACAGATGGCGGCGAATTGAAGATCACGTGTCAAACCTGGAATGGATGGGCGGTGGATGGAGATGGTGCCCCACCTGCCGCATTGGCTAAGGTATGTACCTAGATACAGGGGCTACAGGGGCTACAGGGGGCAACTTGGGCGTGTGGCTTCCCCGGACGGAACAGCGGAGCGCTGGAAATCACGAGCCAACGGCCCGGCGTCATGGCACCTCAGCAGTCGGAGCGACCAAACGCTTCCATTCATCTTTGCCCTTTTCAAACCACGGCGCGAACACGAACAGCTCGATTGTATTCGTATCCTCACTTTGATCTCACGATACTTCCCTCTTTGTATAATACCTGTTTCTTTTCCCTTGTTGCCTTTTCCCTATTTACATCTCCCACTCTCCTCCCTCCAGCTATTTGCCTGCCCGTTGTACGTAGCACCGCCACCAGCACCGGCCGCCCCCGCCAACGCCGAGGCTCCCCGCGGCATCTTGGAAATCCAGCCGAGTTCCAACGATCGCGACAACTGCAAACTCACGCATATCTCCTACCCTCAAGCCTCGCTGCTCACTATGGCGGACGCTTCGTGTAGCGGCGCAACGCCCTTCAAGCGCCTCACCGACCACCAGTCGCGCGACGTCAGCCATCATCAGGACCGCCTGGTCAACGGCGCCGGCGCCCAGAGCCAGGGTGTAAGTAGCCTTCAGGTCTGGATTGCTTCTTCGCTTTACTATAACTGACTATTGGTCTTCAGTCTTTCAGATCTATACAACAACAGCCCGGGCAAGCCCAAGATGGATTCGGCGCCTTCATGGACGGCCCCTCAGCCTTACCCGGTATGGCTCACTATCATCACGCCGCTGGAAGGTTACAAGCCCATGCCGCCGCTCTGGATCCCTCGCATGCCCATGCGCCATCCTTCGCCGCATCACAAACACCACACTTTCAGAACCGAGCAACTCCCGCACCCGATGTGAGCAACTGGGCCGCCGACTTCAGCCGCTTCTCCAGTCAGCAGCAGCCTCGCCAACCCCTTCAGCAGGGCCTACAGCAGGGCTTCCACCAACCCGGAGCTCAGATGCACATGGCCCAGCCCTCGTCGCAACTCGCCTTTCAGTCTGCGTTTGCGCAACCCGCCGGCACCTTTTCGCCCCTGTATGGCCCTACCAACGGTGGTTTCATGGATCCTGCCGCGGCCTCGGCGCAGCGACCGGCTGCCGAAGCCGAGTTCGACCAGGAGATGAACCGGTGGATGGCTAGCCATGGTAACAGCAACGGCCAAGGGATGGAGGATGTGGATGCCGTCATGGATCAGATGGCTCGTGAGCTGGAACTCAACGATGCTGCGCTTGTAGCAGCTGAGTCAACCGCGCAAGAGGCAGCAATCGCCGAATCAAACCAGGATCAATCCTCACAGCAAATACCTGGACCGGATGTTCAAGCCTTGGATGTTGGCATGGTGGGCATGCGCCTGTCACTACCAAACGACATCGCGGGCACGACACAAGTTGACGCGGAACAGCTCGACACGGAACAGATCGACGGGCCCAAAAGCAAGTCGGAAGTCTCCGAGGCCGCCGAGCGACTCCTGGAATCGGTCCAGCACGAGGGTGGCGATAAGTGGAAGAACTCCGTCTTCCTCTCCCTGATGCGCGACTTCCGTGACGGCAAAAAGGACATTGTGGATAATGAGATTCGTGAAACACCAGAACACGAGACCGACTCCGCCGAACCGCTCAACTGACAACGAACCGACGCTCCAGCGGCGTGCGACCCGCCGCTTTGAGCGCCAAGTTCATACACAAGCGGATGTCAACGCCGCTCTGTTTGAGGGCACCAGGTACCTTGAGAAACTTGAAAGATGTGGCTGGTTATGCTTTCGCTCATAATGTCGCGATGCGTTGAATATAAGAAATGCCCGCTACAAGCTTCTTTGCATAGCCATGCCCTTGCCGAAGACAATTTTGTCTGCTTCAAAACATCACTTGCTTGCAACGAATCCTTTGCTTCCGCTACGTTCTCCTTGAGTCTCACTTATATCCTGCACTTGTCAACTGATTTCAATTTTGCACCAGGAGCAAGGCAGAAGATGAGAGCTAAAGTTTGTCACAAGCTGTCTTTGAACCCCCTTTTTAGCTTGAGACCCAGAGTTCCTATGCCCCTCCCCCCCCTGTGTTTATAGCCCGAAGGAGAGCACCTACAGTGCGAAACCCGCCAAACAGTGTAAGATAGGTATGATGGCAAACCATACTGCTTGCCCGAAGATGGAATATTGAAGAGGAGAACAAGAGAAGCAGAGTAGCCTCGCCGCCCGTCGAGGCCGAGAAGAGTACAGCTCGAAACCAACACACTCGCCATTCGCCACTGCCGACGAGCCTCCTCTCTGCTCTCGTCGCTGAGAAGGTGTGGGAGTGAATCTGGAATGAATGTTGCTTTCAAGTATTTGCTGGTAGTGCCGTTAGAACATACTAGAAATGCCACAGCTCAATTGCGACTTGTATAACTACCAGCTTTGTAGTCCGTGAGTGAAAGCCTGGAGGTGATGACAGCAGTCAAATGTCGTCGTGGTGACTCCGTTCAACGAAACTTATCAGACTGGTGCGGATGCATTGTTTTCGATGTCACTGGGGGATAATCAAATAGATACAAGACTCCGGATGGAGACTTAAAAGCCAAATCGACACACCATGGGAGACGACTTGATCGAGAATTTGAATGATGCCCAAGGTTGGCGCACGTTTAGATTCCACGTACCCTCTCCTATGTTGGTGATGAAGTCTGATCCTGTCATATCCGGCCAGAACCTAGAAGGGACGACATCCCCAGCCTTAGACTTAGGTCATGACTTGTGATCGTCAAGAATATGGTAGTTCAGCTGTTAGAGCCACATCAAACCAATGAAAAGTGGTCACGGCGCTGCTTATCGATGTCGCCTGTAGGCGATAATCTTCTTCCATTGTGTCTATTGCTGTTAGTTTCCAAATTAGACAATAGGGGTTCATCTGGTACTTCCCAGCGTTCACAGCTTCTCTGTTCGCGGTTTTCGCGCCATCCGATGTTGGTCATGTCTGTAAGGTAGTGTCAAGAACAAGGGGAAAGTAATGTCTTCATTTACCTTAGTAGTTAGAAGTCAGGTCAACTCCTTGAAACATTTACAAGGCATCAAGCATTTGTCGTTCAAGCTGAAGGTGGAGGACAGGTTAAGCTCCCGTAAGTGAACGTTTGATGTGTCATTTTATTTCCGTCTCCAGTTGCAACGACGTAAATACCTCGCCAAACATCATATATACTCCTCGTAATCCCACAAAAGCGTAGGAACCACTATGCCCATGATGCCCATGATGCCCATGATGCGTCCATCAATTCCGGCCTAGGTCCAGGGGTTCCTGTGATACAAGTCCCACGAAAGCTGTCTCAACTTAAATACAAAAATACTCGCAACATGAAATTCTCCCTGACCACATTTTGTGCCCATTCCGTTACCATAACGTATGGGGCGGTGACATCAGCACCCCGAAGTCCGCGGCATACCTACCATGAAACACCTTGACTCCTGCGTGTCCGACCACTTGTGGCTTGTACATGGCCCAGCATTCTATCGCCTTAACGAGAAACCAGACCAAATATTCTCCATCGAACGCCAAAAATGACTTATAACTGAACAAGTAGCGTAGCAACTTGCCGTAGCATGAACCTGGATGCACCACGCCCAAGAACCTCTTTATGATACGCCCACGATACTAGGAAACGCTCAACAGGCGAGTCGATATATTGGTTTCATGTTGAATACCACAGACATCCGCAGGGGGTGAGCTCGTAAGCGCCTCTTTTGAGAACATCGCGGACGAACCATCGTTTTGCGTCGCCGTATCGATCTCTTTGGTGCAGGGCGAGCTGTGCTTCCCATGACACACTGTTCTCGACGATGATAACCTCAATGGGCTTCCCATCGTTATCGAGAGCGGCCCTTGCGCTGTTACCCCCATCAGTGACCTCAACCTGGCGACAAGAAGCCGTGGTGCCTGGCTCGCCAGATGACCGGCGTTCTAGCATCTTGAGAACCTTTGGGTATGCGGGTGGCGGCTGGAAAGGAGGGTAGTACGTGGCAGCAGGGCTATCGATGGTGTTGGTGTTCGTGTTCGTATTGGTATTGGTGTTAGTGTTTGTATTGGTATTGGTGTTCGTGTTGGTCGTTGGTGTGCCAGTTATCATAGTGGTACTCTGACCTGTCATGCTGCCGGTGGACGATATGAAGCCATTTGTCGAGGTTCCGGATGAGTTTTGGTTGGGGTAAATGAAGACTTCAAGTATAGTGTCAGGCCAGGTACATATCCATGGTCTGTCACCTTCCTTGGCACCTACGTTCCTCCTCTTGTGAGATGGATTCCCCATATTCATATCCGGACCGTAATCCAACCATTCTCCGCGTCGGGTTAGTTGAGTGAGGCTCTCTTCTGATACGATGACCGTCTTGTTATATGACATCCTTAGCCACCATGCCGGACCACGTCCGGGCTCAAAGGGGTCCTGGACCAGGGTAAGTGGTAAAGGTTTCAGAGTGCTTGGCGGCTGAGTGCCCCAAATGAACTTGGAGTCGTTGGCGTTAACGGCGGAAAGCAAGAGTTCGTAGGCTTGAATGGGTGACCCGTCAGTAACGCACTGCACGCCTAATGAATAGTATGCATATGGCATTTCACAACTCCAAGCTTGGGTCTGGCTTGAGATGTTAACACAAGCCTTGGGCGCTTGATAAGTGTCGAGGGATGGTAGGCCGTAAATTCCAGTAGCGATAGGATCCAAGCCAGGTGGAGAGGTTGCAAGGGGTTCAACATCATTTGTCGTTGTCGTGGGCTGTATGCGACTGTTACTGCTTCGAACATGTTAGCAGTTATTTACAGCGTCTTCTCAGCAGACAACTTACTCATCATCCGGGTCGCCCTTTGGGGGCTTTTTGTGTCGTGACAGGAGGGTTCCAATGACGGCACCCATGATGATTCCCATGAGGACCAAGCCTACTGCAAGCAAACAGATTGCCCAATACGGAACTATTCCCCAGAGCTTTCTTTTGGCACGCTTTTGCCACTTTGTCATCTTAGGCTTCTCGGCGATTTCCAGGGCAGCGGTGTTGATATCATGGTGGCTGTTGTCGGATGCGTTGCTCCTGATTGAAGGGCGGGAGCGCGTTAGAGCTAGATCGTCGGTAGAAGAAAACTCTGGGTTTCGAGTCGCGATGCCAATACCCCCTGCTCCAGAGATGGCTGATTCTGAGGTCGCAGGCTCGTTGCTTGCCGGAGGCGGCGTCGGAGTCTGGGTTGGGCTCTTGGGCACATAGGCATTGTCCGGGTACCTTGTGTACGGCGGCAGTTCCTCCGTGTGCCCCAATGGCCCGATTAGATCACCCGCCTCCTCGCCATCAGGCCCTAGCTGTCGCTGGTAGCTGTCACCCATGCCGCTAAATCCGATCGGTATCTGTGGCTCTGCTGTTTCCGCCGTTGATACCGTGTTCTGGGTATAGAGGGCGTAAGGGTGAGTGGGACCTCGAGGTCGTTGTAAGTGCGCTCGGTAGTGGGGGCGGCGGCGGTTGACGTCGTCGTGACGCTCAGAGTTCGCTGAGGATACATCTGGTAAGGATGGGACGGGCCTGATGGTCCCCTATATGGGCTCTCGGCTCGTACAATTGGGGAGTCTGAGGAAAGACTCGGAACGCGGGGAACATGGGCGCGAGCTGTTGAGGGGGTACTGCTTCCATCATTTCGGAGGGCGAGGGAATCGTGAGTTGGGGGCGGTTTCGAGATACTAGATGGCCGGATCCTCATACCAGGTATGCCGGGAATCTGTTTTGGGTGGCCATCGAGAGCAGGGGAGGTTTGTGAGAATGCCAAAGACGATAGCGGTTGCGAGTCTTCTTGGGTGTGTGGTAGTGCCTGTGGCTGAGCGTGCGGTTGTGAATGTGAATGTCCATGAAAGTGGTATTGCGGTTGTGAGGCAGATGTTGATGGCTCATTTTGGGCTGGTCGGAATCCATCGGCCACGAGCATGGCACTCAAATCGTAATCCTCATCATCGGAAGAGACGTCGTCGAGATTGGACCCCCTCTCGGACCTCCTTGTGGATGACTGGCGCTCCAAGCCGGAGGCGTCATTGTGATCCATAGCAGTCGAGCGAGGCCGAAGCGAGTCGTGATTTCGGTTGGCAGAAGCAGAGGAGTCGCTGGTCGGGACCTCGAGAGGCCAGAGACTCTTGCGGGCGGTGCCCTATCGTATGTCGTTGGCGGCCGAGCCGGGAAGTCGGCGGTTGGACGATGGACGGAGGCAATGCAAAATTGGAGTCAATTGCGGAGGATCGTCGGGAAGAGCCGATGGAACGAGGGACGGCGAAGGCGAAGACGGCGATAGAGCGAATGCCTCTGCTGATGGGAGAGTGGTGATGGCGTTTAGGTGGTGACGGGCTCAAAGCAGGGAGACAGATGCAGAGCCACAGACACACGGAGAAGGTCAGGCCAGTTCAGGCCAACTCAGGGAAGGAGCGACGAGACACGGCGACCATCTGGTGCCGTCCAAAAGAGAATTAGCGGCAATTTTTGAGCGATGGTGATTGGGTGGGAACCGATTTCGAGTCAGGGAGAGGAATTGTGGACTAGGTTTCGGGCTTGCTAGGGAGGCCGGGCCGAGTCGTTGATTGGCGCCCTGCTGGGGGAAGTTACTTTGAGAATCCTCTCTCCTGCCTTTCCTGCCTTTCCTGCCTTCCTAGGAGTCTTGCCCCAGTTGCCCAGTTCTGCCCTGAATCTAGCGCAGTTGAAGCAATTGCAGGGGGCTTGGAGTGGTCTTTAGCGCTGTAAATTCATGAATACGATCCATGGATGGGTCCATAATAAGCATCCAATCCGTTACTGCATCGTGAGCTGCGCCCGTTCTTCGCGCTCCCCTTCACCTCCAGACTCCGTACAGTCACATCTGCCATTGGCTTCCCACTGTACCGCCAGCTTTTGTTCATCCCACGTCGCGCCGACGACATACGAAGACTGTCTAACTGAGTGAATATCAACCTGTTCGTCTGCCTAAAGCAGGAATGCCATATGTGCGAAGAGTTGGGTCAAGGATTTAGGTAAGTCCATGCCCCTCTTTCCCACATCAAAACAGCGACGCGGTGCTGGGATACGAAGGGCAATAATAAAGTAAAACGCGGTGCCGTGGAACCGATTTTTGCTTCCCTCGCCCGTGCTCATGACGTCGTGTTTCTTGAGAATGGATCCATATTTGACAGAAAGCGCCGTCGCTGCCAACCTTTCGCCACCGGACTTTGCGGGAAATAGTGGGGATTCACCAAACCTTCAACCCGAAATGGATGATATTGTCGTCTTCGAAAGTTCTGTTAACTAGACGAGGATCAACGGCTACTAGAGACTAGATGCACTGACCTTTACTATTAAGTTGCAGCAATGAAGATTCGCTGCAAGGCATGAGATGGGAGGTAGTTGAGCCCTCGGGTAGTCGTGGATCGATCGCGCGATAATTATACCAGACGACCAACTCTCGATACTTGTCCGTTAAATATCCACATAATCAACCATACACAGCAGACATGAACTCAACTCGTGCCTCTTGCGGAAATTATTTAATGCGACTACGATCTCACGGTTGGTGCTTATTATGTGCAATTCATGCATCATCGATGATACAAGACATTTCATCAGCAGCAAGCAGTCAGGAAGTAGTCCCGTATCCCCTCCTGCCTGCTACAGCATCATCCACAAATTTCCTATCTGCAACATCTACGGACACAGACAGAAACACAGGGTTCCATACAGCCAGCAGCAGGCGCCCTTTCACATTTCCGCCACGTACCTACAATGCAAGCAAGCCAGCCAGCAAGCCAGCCAGCAAGCAATTCGGAGACGGTCAAGTGCATTGCAAGAGAACAATGAGGGCATGTATCTGGAGAGCTCGCCGGAGCTGCTCCCTCCCCGCTACCGTTCATATCAGTTACCTACCAGACTGACAGAGGCAGAGACACTGCCATCTGTCTACCTTACGTTCCGCCTCCGTCTCCGGTCTAACGGATGGATTTCAAATAGCATGAGACCAAGATCGACACGTCTACATATACAGTAGTATTTCTTCTTGGATCGCGGCGTTTGGCCTGCAATCGGTCGGGACGTCCATGGTCCATTGGTGCTTCGTTTCTCAGGACTCGGGCGAGGGGTTCGACTCACATCACTTATCGACCGACTCCTATATTTGCTACATGCACCTATGTATGTCTTCGGCCCGCTTCGTCCTTGCAGAAACCTTGTGCATACGAATGCTCCTGAACAAAACTCCAAAGCTTGCAGCCCACTCTCGAGATTCGCTGTCGCCCGACAAGGCGGCACAAGGCTAAGCTTAATGCGAAACGGCATTGGCTTCCCCGGTATTGTGTGCGTGTTGCCTCTATCCCGTGACGGCCACGAGCCGCCTATCATTTCACACCGGCCTCGTTGCCTCACTCCTCCAGCTCCCTGTCTACCGCTCGCACACCAATGGAAGCGGCACTGGGCGAGGTTGATACTGGATATTATGAGGTACAAGACTTGCACAGAAGTGATCAACCGTCGACCAACTTCGTACGGTAGGGCAGATCTCGACAATCCACTCTACCGTATCCCGTCAAACAAAGATCATCAGGGACCGAACGAACTGGATCCACTGCTATTTGAGCCTCTCAATATCCCCAACTTCGGTCGTCGATCCCGTGCCATGCAATCTTCCCTTCAGCAACTATCCTCCCCGACTCTTTTCATCTCCCTCCCTCTCTCCATGTTCCCCCCTCCTATCCATGACCTCCGCCAACGGCAGCTCACATTTCCCCCTCCATGATGCCTCGCAGCGCCCAATCAGGTCCTCGCCTCCCCGCCCCTGCGCCCCTTCACCGAAACACAAGCCCACTGCACATCTCGAGAAGGCGCCCGTGTGGGAGTCTGTGTGTAACACGGCTTGTGCAGCCTCATCGAAGATACGTGGACGTGTCGTGCGTTGCTGTGCCCGTGCCGATGGCCCTAGAACGGACCCTGGACGGGAGGACACCACTCGCTGGAGCTCTTGTGTCTCGCGACCTTCATTACTGCGGGAGCTGGAGAGCTAACGAGACGGGACTCTAGGTCGCACGCGCCCGTGGCCGGGGCCGCCGGGGGCTTCTGCACGCCGCCGCGAGCTTGTTTCTCTCGCAGCTCGTCCTCGTCCAGTGCTTTTCAGCGTCGGGGACATCGGGGATTCGGCTGCGTCGTTGATTCGGATACAGGGAGGGTCTGAGGGATTGTTCGCTGGAGTTTGTCGCTTCAGAGTCTAGCCGACATGTACGAAGCACCCACCGCTACCATTGGACGTCGTCCGCGAACCATTCCTCCCTCTCGACCACCACCACCACCGTGACAGCGCACGCCAAACACTCGATATTGGCAGCCTCGTCCGCTTCACCAAAACCACTCGTCGCGAGCCATCAATGGCACGCATCTCACCTCTCGTTCTCACCACCCTTTTAAAACCCTTCCCCTCAAAACGAGGCGGACGTGGCGCACCTGGCACCGCATGGCGCCGCGCCAGACCCTCGTCAAAACGTGCTGAGAATACCCTCCCCTGAGTCAAGAGGACCAGGCCACCTCACATTTTCCGCCGCCCGCGACCGCACCGGGTATGGTACCACAGCGCTGGGTGGTGGTACCCTCTCTTCCTAAGCCTCCTCCTCCTCCTTCTCCTCTTTCCCTCCGCTTCGTCGTCCACGGTGCACATTGGGTTTGCAAGTGCAGCAGCAGTAGTGCCAGCCGGACATGCAGCCGCCTTTCTATCGCCCGCATAATGTGAGATCCCCCCTTCTACGCGAGGCAGCCGGGCCCCTGGTCGGCGTCTCTTTTCTCGGTGTCGTGGGTGCTCTCGGGGATCAGAGGGGGAGGCTGGCTAGTATATCTGTCGTGCTGTGTCCGCCCGTTTTTGTAGTTTTGTTTCTTTCCAGTCCTTCTCCGTCGTAGGTCTCGTCCCAAAGTGATGACGATCATCACCTTCTGAAGGTGTCTCAACTTACTCCAGCTTCTTTCTGCTCAGAGCACCCAAGAACACCAACTTGAGCACGGCTTCCTAGTCGTAGCCCTCACAATAAAGCACACCGCACACCGTACACCATCCACCAATCCCGCCGGACCTCTCATCTCCCACCACACACATCCCACCATCTTCCATTCCCACAGCCAGGCTCACCCCTCCTCCGGCTGCCACCATGTCGTCCCGGTCCTCGTCCACCTACTCGGACGACCACCTCTCCAACTTTAGCACCACCTCGTCCCAGTGGACTACCACGTACCGCAAGCTGCCTAAGAAGCAGCCTATGTCGATTAAGGTCCTGTCCTGGATGGCGGGCGCACCCCGCGGCGCCACCCAGGTCAAGAAGAAGGTGCGCGACGCCGCGCCCGACGACCGCTCTACTCGCTCTGGCTCTTCGGCCTTCTCTTACTGGGCCGGCGCCGACACGCAGCTGTACTGGGTCACGTCGGCCGAGGACCGCTACTACTACGGGGGCGGCAGCGGCGGCTGCGCCTGAGCCGAAGCCCGCGAACCACGAGATGGAGACGGGCATGGACGCTTCGGGTAACTGGGTGTACCCGTCGGAGAAGATGTTCTTTGAGGCCATGAGGCGCAAGGGCTACGACGCGCGCGTGGCAGACATGAAGACTATTGTGCCCATCCACAACGCCGTCAACGAGCGGGCTTGGAAGGAGATTCGCGAGTGGGAGGCGCCATACCTGGCCGAGTCAAAGTACGCACTCTCCATCCCACTTACTTCTGGTTCATGACCTTCACGAGAGTCACTTACTCCTGGACCATGACCTCCACGAGAATGAGAAACTAACAAACTGCCAGATGCGGCGGCCCCAAACTCGAATCCTTCGCCAACAAGAAAACCAACATGACCCCCACAGCCCGCATCAACACCATCCTCGGCTTCACCGCGCCCTTCGACCGGCACGACTGGGTCATCGACCGATGCGGCACACGGGTCGAATACGTGATCGACTTCTACGCCGGCCGTCCCGATGGCAAGCCTGGCCCCAGCTTCTACCTGGACGTACGGCCCAAGCTGAATACGTGGGAGGGCGTCAAGATGCGGGCGATGCGGTGGACGCGGCTGGCTTAACTCAGCTTGCGGCTGCGTGCGGAGCATTCAGATGCTGTGTAAAATGAGCGTGTATCATGCTGCTTGAAGGGGCGTTTTGGGAAAATGTACATCAAGGGATAGATGGAGCATAGTTGGTTGACCGAGGAGGAATCGAAAGCACAATCTCCAATGTATATCATAAGCCATCTTCATTTGGCCTTCTTGGGCCATTCAAGTCGTGCGACTTCCTATCGACTATGGAGGAGTGTAGGGCTTGTAATTCACAAAGCAAGGCCTTCACCTTGAGAAAGTAATCGTATCCCCTTCTCCAAGTCTCCTTTTACCCCTTTCGTCTCGTCGTTATCGTTCCAAACCTCACTGGTCTTTCTCCAAACGCGGCTGGGCAGTCATCCTGACTGGAGCAGCTGTCTCGAAAGCCTGCGAATCCAGATTCCATCCCTTTGCGATCATCGTCTCCCACAACTCACGATCATCGAATCTCTTCTTGTAAACCTCTGGCGCAGCTTCACCATCCTTGGCATCCGTACCGTCAGTCACCCATTCCTGAGCTCGGGGTTCTGCACTACCAAAAATCTTGTCGAGCTCAGCCGTGTACCCCTTTCCTTTCTCCATCAGCCAGGCAATTTCCATGGCCATGAACCACGCGCTGACGGCGTGGATAGGTTCGGCCCCCTTCCAAAGCAGGATCTTGATGGGCGTGTAGCGGCCACTGGCGTGGGACCAGATGAACTGGGTCTGCATAGGTCCGTCGACCATGGCAATGTTAATGCGAGGATGGTGGGCGCCCATGGCCTGCCAGTAGCTTTCAGCCATTTCGATGCGGGCGACGCGCTCGCCACGACGGTTTCGGACAATAGGGGTGTAGTACACGATAGCTTCGAGATGCGCAACTTCCGCAGGAGTGAGGACCTTGCCGCTCTTTAGATACTCCTCGAACAAAATCGTGGCGCGCTGTCGGTTGAGGGTGTTCATGCAAACGCAGCGAACGCCAAGGTAGTTCATCCAGAGATGGGCAAAGACGAGGAGCGTCATCAAGTAAACGACACTTCGATGGTCCTCAATGTACCGAACCACAAGAGTACCGACCAAGAGACCAACGAGTCCCACAGCTGTCTCCTGGCTAGCTTCCTTGGCGTTGAGTTCGGCAAGGTTGTCGTGCTTTGCAAAATGGACACTCAAGGCGGCCTTGCTAGCTCCAGCCGAGACACCACAGAGCGCACGAAGTGCTTCTCCTGTGGTAAGGGCCACTACCTTGCCCCAGGGCCCAAAGAAAGGACTGTAGAGCTCCATGAAGAAGGCCGTGTCGTTGAAGAGGTCGGCGAGGAAGCGGAAGCGTTTGGCATCTGGCTCGATCCGAAGGCCAAATTGCTGGGCAAACCCGATGGTGGCGATGCGAGACATGGCGTCTTTGAGAATGGTCAGGAGCATTGCGAAGGTGGCCGAAGAGTTTGCATCGCCGACACCGAGACCTTCGAGCAGGGCTCGGTTGGCGAGGAGGGACGTGATGGTCGAGAAGAAGGCTTGGAGGGAGTCGTAGGTCTGGTAGGCAAGATAATCATGCGAAACCGAGTGCGGGAATCCGACAGGAAGGAAAGCATCGAACAGCGCCTTGCGCCACTCACGCATGGATCGGAAGAAGAGGTTGTTAGATTTGTCCTTGGCCAGGATCTAAGCAGCTTGTTAGTCGTCATGAATATATTCGTGCAGCTAGGTAGCCTACCGGGACTATCTGGTTGTCTGTGGTATGCAACCATCGCTGGGTGACGTGGCCCGATTTGTCGAGTTCGACAATTTCGACATCGCATCCATGACCAAGGTGCGAGGTGATTCCCTCGCGCTTGTTGTTGGAAGTAAGGGAATCGATGGGGTCGGTGCCCGTTAGACGTTGGCGACGGTTATTCTCGTTGCTCACTTGCGGCGCACGCGACGGCAGCCGTTCGTCAGCGTTCATGACAGCGGCGAACCTTCCTATAGAGAGGAAAAGTTTATGCGACGGTGGAATCAAGGCTCCAACATTAGGACAAAGGTTGGAAGGGTTTAGGAGCTGAAGAAGGAAGAAGGAAGAAGGAGAAGAAGAGTGTTGTGGTGGGCGAATCGTGGTGATGACAGGTGAAGGTGGAAGAGTTGAGCAAGTGCGCAACAGCTGGCAGTTGGCAAAGTGTCAAAGGGCGATTCGCGTATGACCCCGTGCTACAAGTTACAGCATATGACTTTGCCAAAATGATTGGCTTTTCGGTCTGCCGTCAGCGATAAACTCTAGGAACAATTTTCGTCTCGTTTCTGGGGAAATCCCATGATTTTTTCCATTTATTTGCTCTGAAGTCTTCGCCCGTCTAAAGGCTGGTCATGGCTATCGCTTAACAGCCTGTCCATCCTCTCCTACCAAGAACTCGTCCGTCTTCGTCGGGCCCTCACCAACACCAGTAAGAATAACCCTGGTAATGCCCTCCTTCAGTGTACTCGCAATGCCTTCATCCAACTTCACATCCGACTTCGCATTGGCCGAGCCCTCCTTCCAGCCAGTCACGCTCTGCAGCGGCTCGTAGAAGGTACCGAGGATGGTGCTAGCATCCTCCTCCAGATAGTATACCACGCAATTGGGGCCGGCGTCGAAGGTGTACGCGGCAATTGTCTTTCCAGCCTTGGCGTTGATGGACTCGACGGCGCGGATGGCAGCCCGGGAGACGTCGGTCATGTAGAAGATGGGAGGGTACGTGTCGGCACATGTAGCATGGAACGAGTTAGATTCCTTCATCGTCACTTCGGCAAACTTGGCAAAGTCCTTCGCGTGGACAGCCTCCTCCATGGTAGCCATGCTGGCGGGCACAACGACCGATATTCTCTGCTTGAACAGCCCCGACGTGGCGACCGTCTGCTGCATCCCAGAGGTGGACGAGACGCCCTTCTTGGCTGCGCTGGCGACAAGAATCAAGGCGCGCATCTCAGGCCAGTGCGATGCTGGCGCAACCAACTCGGCCTTTGAGTCGCTGCCATCGTCCTTTTCGCCCATCCTCCACGCGACATATCCACCGAAAAGACTCCGACAAGCCGATCCTGAACCCTGCCTTGCGACAAGAGATAGCTCTGAGGGAGAATCAGGCAGCTCGTACAGAAGCGCAATAGCCTTCACAAGGGCAGCAAAACCGGCTGCCGAAGATGCGAGCCCTGCAGCAGTGGGGAAGTTGTTCTCGGAGACGAGCTTCAGGGGCATGGCCGACAGCTTGGGTAGAGTAGAGTCGGCGGCCTCGAGCGCTGCGCGGCGGGACCGCAGCTCGCGGAAGCAGGCCTGCGTACGCGCGCCGGTGACATCGGCAGACTCGCCATTGAGGGTCAGGCTATCGCCGTTGGTATAAATGTTGGAGCTGGATGCTGTTGTGAGGGTTCGCAGATCGGCTTGGGAGAGAGTCACGGAGAGGGAGCTGTTGGTCGGTAGGTTGAGCTTGACATCGCGCTTGCCCCAGTATCTAAATTGCAGCGATTAGCTCGAGACTAGATACGAAGAAGATGAACTGGAGCGTATTACTTGACGACGGCAATGTTCACGGGAGCTGTGGTGCTGGCCCGGTAGACCTTGTTGTCGGCCATTGCGATGCGGGATTGATGGTGGGATGGTTGGTGGGGTTGGAGGAAACTGAGTTGGCGGATCTGGAGGAGAAGACTTGCAGAACTGGCAAAACAGTTAATTCTTGTTGTTCGAATAGCTGGATTGGCCGAGGATATAGCGTTTGGAAAATGGCGCCCGTCAACAAAGCTCTACAACTTCACCGACTCGATTATCGGGAAGAGTTGGAGATGGCATTCGGGTGGCTTAAGAGAACGGGGATGAGGTCCGGCCCAAGTAGGCTTAGTGCGGGGTTGCTCCCCTTAGTAAATCCCCGAACCTTTTCAACGTTCGAGTAAACCCACCGAACCCCTCCACCCCAAATATAGGCGTCGCCGTAGCAACCAGATCATATACCTTATTTACTTGGGGTTCTTAGGTGTTAGAGTTGTGACCTTCACAACTGCACAGAATCAGACATCACCACAATGGAACATTTTTTTGAGAGTTCTTTGTATGTTATATCAAGTGACTGCTTGATTCATCTAGTACAAGTGTGTTTCTCATACCAGGTAACGCTAAGACTAACCAAATCCTGCTATCCTCATTAAAACCCTATTGGGAAAAAGAGCAATAGCCGCCTTGCCTTGTGAAGCAAAGAGTCAACCCAAATATCCCAAGATCCATAATCCTGTTTCTCTTGTCCTTTCCCAGTTCCATGGCTGACGAAGCCGGGTATTCGTCCAAAACTCAGGGGTATCATGTGCCCGACCAGACTCCAACACCCTAATAGATGACCTGATTCTCAATGCCAAGTCGTCCAAATCCCAAAATACCCATGATGAATGCGGTCCTCAAGACCAACCTCTGTTTCTTGTTTCTTCACGTGGTTTGCGCGACTTGGGTGACGTCGCGGCTTATTATTTAGAGGTACGAGAACTCGCAGTCCCTCTGTTCCCACTTTCCGTATTTCCAGAAAGCGGTCTCTGGCGGACAGTCTTTCTTGTCGGCCATGTTGTCAGGCCCCAGTAGTTGGAACGTGTATGAGTTTCCCCAACTGGGGCGGACGGTGATGTTATGGAAGCCCAACATTGTGAGCCGGTCTTCGAAGTAGGAGCCACGCACGATGCCGCCACTTTTGTTGAGCTGCTGCATTTCTCGCAGCACAGTCTGAAACATCTCGCACTGGACGGTGCTCCAGTTGCGGTTTGCTTGGGTTCGCTTGACCCATTCGTAGACGTCGTGGAGGTTACGTCTGTTGCAGTCTGTTCTGGCCGCTCCGTTGGTATACTTGTCGAGAATGATGAAGTCGAATTCCCTTGGCTGGTCGAGATTCTTAAACTTGCCGTCCGAGTTTATTGGCGAAGCACTGGGCAAAATTCGGCGGGCCAACTTCTTGAGTTCACGGCGGAAAAGCGTACGCTGAACGGTTTTCTCCTTGTTGGCTTTGTTGAGGAGGCGCTCTGTGGGTGACGTAGGCATGGTTTGAGTACCTGCCAGTTTCTGGGGCACGATACAGGCCTCCATGGGGACCCGAGTGGCTCGCGGGACGTAGGTTGGGCGACCCACGTTGACGGTGCCATACTTGATCGAGTACGATTTGCTGTTCCTCATCGAGTTTACTTCCCATTCTCTTGTTGGAGGGTTGTAAGTGGTGAAGCCTTCTTCGACTTGTCCGGACATTTTTGCAGACTTGTAATCCATTGCGGTGATGGAGTGTAGAGAAGAATATGATGTTGTCGTGGTTGTTATAAACAACACTAGTAAGTTCCTTTGAGAGGAGAAGCGGCGTGATGTGAGAGAAGAATAGTATGTAGGTTCCTTGTAGGAGTCGTTGATGAACGAGGTTTACCGGCTGACAGTAGAGTAAATGAGTAGAGGTCAGAGAAGAAGATGATGTGTGAAGGATAGAAATTGAGGAACGGAGGGAGTTGGTCGTTCTTTATATAGCCAGAGTGCAGCAGCTTTCAACCCTGATTACAGTTTGCCTGGCCCCGAGACCGGTAGTCAAGTTGAGAGTTCCGTGGGAAAACAACTGGAGATGGCTTCATCCGAGGGAGATTGGTCGAATAGCTATTGGGCAATATCAACATGGAGGCGTTGGGGAGTCATATCGCATCGTTCCATGCGTTTAACTGACAAAGAATACGAAGACGAAAGAATATGAAGAGGTTCGGTCGAACACTTATTGCGCAATATCAGAACGGCGGCATCGGAGAGTCATATCTTATGATCTTACTAACATAGGAAACTTAGATTTAAGGAGACTTCCGTGGCTTCTCGTCGTTTCTATGGAGCGTTGCGTCAACGTCCGCGTTGCGTCAACGTCCGCCGTTGTGGTCGGTCAGATGCTCAGGAACTTGTCACTGCCAAGGAAGCCTCCCGCAAATCCTGTAAGTTATCCTGGTAGTTGAACTATGCTGAAAATCTCGAAAGCCTTTAGATCGTTGCCGTTATTTGTTTGTATAAACTCTAAGCAGTAAGCCGGACTCTACCCTTGTCTTTAGGTCGTTGCCGTTATTTGTATAAACTCTAAGCAGTAAGCCGGACTCTACCCTTGCCTTTAGAACGTTGCCGTTGTCTGTATAAACTCTAAGAAATAAGCCGGACTCTACCCTTGCCTTGAGATCGTTGCCGTTGTCTGTATAAACTCTAAGAAATAAGCCGGACTCTACCGTTGGTGCGGAACTATTCGGTATCTTTTCCCCGTTTCAAAAACTAGTAATTCTACCGGTTAACGCTCCAGGCCAGAAGCCTAAACACTTTGGTCACTTTTGCAGAACTTGGCTTATGTTCTTCATAGGTCTTGTATTTGTGGGCTGGCAAGCGCGAAAGCAGATGGCGCTCCTAGGTTACTTGAAATTTCCCTCGGGTTCGAAAATCTCATACAGGATCATACAAAAGCGGGAAGTTCAGCTCAATTCATGCCATGTGCTCCTTAAGCTGGTCGGTCCTTATTTTTCGGAAACTACCTCATGACCAGTATGCTAGATCAGATCTCGATCTCTGTGATGGCTCATGTAAATAAACCGATACTCCCAACGTGGCCGTAACCTTATAGTTCTTTTTGTTGGGACTTGAAAATGAGACTGGGGCTTGGACACGAGGTACGAGTCACAAGAAATGGCCACGTTTTTGACTTCTCGTGCGAGACTGCGAGCTCGGGAGCTGCCATACGGTACTGTGCCTCAAGATGTACAAGGTGCCAGCCTTCAATTCGTCAACGTTGACTTCGTATAGTCAACAGACAACTTTGACTTCACAACAAAGCTACTTGTAAATAAACAGCAGCCACCAGTCTTGAAACGCGTAGCAAGGAGATTCGAAATAGACTTGCATGGCAATGGCATTATCAACTACAGCCAACTCAGTCTTGATCAACCCAATGTGTACTCAGCTTCCTATTTCGCCATATTATTGGCTCATGTGTCTTTCTTTATCTTGTTCGGATCGCGGACGATCCTCGAGCCTGATCCGTTACAAGTAATCGTTGATTCAACACGCAGGTCTAGAGCTTCCGGAAACCTCCTGGTCGACACAAATAAACGGTCAACCCTTTCAGCAAACTTGAAAATCGGCTGATGGCGAGCTCATATGATTTGAAACCCTAACTAGCAATCTCAGGTGGTAAGTACCCGTCAAGACTAACTGCCACAAAGCTTATATTTTCCAGGAAGACAACGGCAATGGCCAAGGGTGCCGACAATGTTGCATTCGGGGTTCCCCGCATCCGTCTTTGATTGTGAACGCTACGCTGCCTTGGGCCAGATACACGAGATGCGTATGCTTGGTGTGCCCATGATCTAAGACGGAAGCCCTTGAGACACTTTGATGGACGAATCCTAGCTCCCTGCAATAAGGTAGCACTACCGATTTGTCACTGCTTGAATATACGTGCTTTACATCGAGTACTTACAGAGTGCAGGTGACCTCCAAAGTACAAAGATCTGTAGGTAACTGGCAGACTGGTAAGGAGAATTCTGTAAGTATAGCAGAGTAGATAACTCTTGTGTCTTTCACTCAATTATACGACTTACTTGGCAATTGCTGATTGCCCTAAAGTGCACTGAAAATAAGAGATCGTTCGTCCAGTCGCTAGAAACAATGATAATTTTAGCTGCATCAAATCACTGTGTGTTTTCCCCTGTTTCTAAAGATTACGTGGTGGCAGTCAGGTGAGAGTGCACAAGCTTTCTTCATGCGTGTATTTGGCTGTAGGTGGTCAATGTAAAGCAGCGCCAGAAGGCTTGTATATCCGGAATGAAGCAGTCCCGTCGGCAGTGTAAGATACAACTAGTCTATGACGATCATTCATATATCGAAATCGCGTCCAATGGCTACAGCGAGGGCTGACGCCCAACGGCCCAAACGACAAGGGGTTTCCATCTTGTAGCCTCGCATTCCTCATTGAAGATGATGTGACGCAAGCCCAAGATGACGAAATCAGCGCCGCATATGGCGACTCGATATCGACCATCTAACGGCTTTGGAACAGTCTAGCGCAACGGCACTTGAATAAGAACCCCGCGTCTGAACGTAGGGAACACTTCGATAGTTACCGACGTTCGAGAACTTCTCCAGATTCTACTATACAAATAACATCATCATGTCTGCCTCTAACTCAGTTATATCCCAATTCGAAGCCGCAAATGCGAAGTTCGTTTCTTCCTTCGACCAGGGGCATTTGCCTCTTCCACCAAGCCGGTATGTTTCCGACTTACACTGGCCAGCTGTATTTACAGACTGCAAGCGTGAGACTTATACATCGATAGAAAAGTTACTGTTGTAGCTTGCATGGACGCCCGCCTCGATCCAGCCAAAGTCTTGGGAATCGGACTGGGTGAGGCCCATGTTATCAGAAACGCCGGCGGCCGGACAGTCGACGCGCTTCGGTCTATTGTCATTTCCCAACAGTTGCTCGGAACTCGGGAGATTGTCATCGTCCACCATGTATGTCCCCAAGGTGGAGTCTTGGCTTATTGACCTTGCTGACATGTCTCCAAGACCGACTGTGGTATGCTCACCTTCTCGGACGACAGCCTTAGATCCAAGGTCCGTGACGAGCTGAATGAGGACGTTGACCATATCGCGTTCCTCCCTTTCGGGGATGTCAAGAAGAGTGTTGTTGATGACATTGCCTTTGTGAAGAAGAACCCCTTAATCTTGGATGTTCCGGTTACTGGCTACGTTTATGACGTGAAGACTGGCAAGATTGAAAAGGTCGACTAATGAATTGCTAAATCAATGCCTGCTTATCTGCATATTTAATTAGTTCGTGAGCTTTTACAACCTAATGAGACTATTCACTCGAGCGATCTTTACCAACCCAGCTGTCACTACTGACTAGCTGCAAAGGGCTCACATAACCAGAATCCTCGCCTCGGGCAACAGAGACGTCCATCTCTCCCCAGGGCCCCTCGCCCATATCTTGCGCAAGTACTCCAGACCGCGCAGAAGGTTACCAAAGCCGCTTCTCGCATGATGCCGCCGAAACACCCCCTCGAAGAATACCCTATGCTCTTCCAGCAAGCAGTCCGAAGCTGCCACGAAGGAAGCCCAGACCAAAACCTGTTCGCCTTGGGAATTACGCGGCATTGCCTCCAGTGTCTCTTTGAAATGCTGGACGCGACTGATGGAGTTCGATATTTCGGTTGCCGACGCTGGTAGACATGCCGAGGAGTCGAACAGGACTTGGCCGAGATAGATGTCGCGTGCTTGTTGCACGAGATCCATGACAAACGTCATGGTCAGAGAGTGCTCCGGATATTGCCGTGACCAGTGACTTAAGCAGTTAAAGAGCTGAACCGTGTGCGGTTGGGAGGATATTATTTCGATGCCTGATTCTTCGCTTAGGAGAGGAGCGGCATATACCCGCATTCTATCAATATCATTCGTTAGAGCTTGCTCCCAATCGATGATTCTAAGCAAGGTGTCAAGGACTTTTCATATCTTACTTGTGAACCTGCGGCATGATGAAGTCGGTCAATTCTCCATCTCCCAATCCCTCCTCACCCCCGATGACCGTCGCCGCCGAGTCAAGCATGCGAAATATGGTAGGGAAGTCGGAGTACCCAGTCACCATAGTACCAGTCAAGAGAACTAATATCGTCATTAGGACAGAGTGCTTGACTGATACATCACAGCTGCTCAGCTCGCTCCGCTGCTGCAAGCCCAAGATAGTTCGGGCATAAAACTTATTCGGTTCCGCATCCCGAAGCTGGCGAACGGGAAGAGACTCAGACTGAGATTCAATACGGCTGTTTGAGAGGCTGCTCGAACTGGTCTTTTGGCTTAGATGGAAGGCAGAGACGCTAAGCACAGCGTTCATAACGAGTTCATCCGTCTCAGCGAACGGGAGGAGTAGATTTCGCCAACCGTTGTGAAGACCATCGATAGCAACCATCTCGCGAGCGATATGCTCGGAGACTAGACAGGCACTGTAAGCTGCTGTGCAAAATTGCTGGTGATGTGTACTTACAATGAAGGAGCATGTGCCTCTTCCACCGAGGGATGATGTCCGGGAGAGGCTGGAACAAGATGCTTCGACTTACGACAGCTCCCGTGAAATCTGAAGTTAGTTGTTGGTTCGAGACTTCATCGTCCAAATCGACAATCTCAGTGTGGTCGGGGGTTGAAGGCCCCGGTGAGCATGCGTCTTCGTGCCATATCCAGTCTTCTGGAACGATATCACTCGTCACGCCGCCAAGTGCTACGGATTGCTTTTCATCCTCAACTATTTGCATCCCTGAATCAAATTGATAGTCAGGCTGGCAAAACCTCACTATCGGCGACTCAACACCATCGATGACCGTCACGGTAGTTTCGCGCCGGAATCGGTTTGTGATGTTTTTGGTACTCAGAGATACCTTCTTGCTCCTATCACGGGATGTCAGCTTCACAACTCCGATATCCAAAGTCGATGGAGCCCTAGCGCACTCGTTGTAGATTGTTTCCATGGCTTTGCCAGCCCACTTCCCTCTGGAGGCGACTCCATCGTTGAAGCGGTGCCGGATGCCCAATCCGCTACACTTCAAGCCTTTGGATGCGCACTTAAGGCATTGAGGCCCGGTACGATCACAGTGTATGCGACGCTGTGAACATTCATAGCAACCTGCGAAAGCTGGTGTCAGCGTCCTGTTCTAGATTAATTGAGTGTAGTTGACATCTAAACCAGACCTTTTGTCTTGGGTACGTAGGAACGCTTCTTAGGTGGCATGGCATGCTCCGCATGCTCTGATCCACGGTCCACACTCTAGTAGTTGGGCGATGTCTCCAAGGATGTTGTTTTTTAGTGAGGCACTCCTGATGAGTCTACGGGGTTTGCGATGCAGGCCTGTAAGGATAGAATAATGATAGCCGTGGCTGGGGTGCGAGTGTCTATAAACTTAGCACGCAGAACGTTTAGTCCACTGCCAACAGGCCGATAAGTAGTATTTGTGTTATTTTTGCTTCAAATAGTGAATTGTGAGTAATATGAGATATCGAAGTTCAGCTGACACGTAAGATTGAGATCAAAGACTCGACTTGTCAAGAGGGGTTTCTGGTGTTTCTTATTGGTAACGGAATCACTAGTAGATCCCGAAATTGAGTCATGGGTCCGCGATCTGTACCTAAACCCGATTGCCGGAGTCGACTATTCCAAATGCGGAAGCTCGAGTGAGAGCATGCCCGTCGCTATCAGCAATCAATGGATGTTGGCGACACCGTGATCGATTAGCTGCTTCGTGCTCCAAGCAGGTATGTAGCTCTATCAGCTATGAGGAAACTACTTGCAAAGGCACATGCATCCAGATTTGGACGATATCGGAGCAATTGTACAAGACGTCGCATTTTTATCGGCGGCATCTGATCTCATCTACGCTGGAAGGCAGAATAAGAACGCTGGGGTAAGGCAGTTCAGCAATAGGCCAATAATTTGCTACTTTGAAAGTACATTCGTTCAATCTACAGCATTAGGAGCGTGGGAAACTAATCTTCAATGTTGAACATATAGCTGTCTCTTCTTACACTATCTGTATCAACGTATTCAGTAGCCGCATATCCTAGGTTCAAAGTGCCACCCTACACGCCAACGTGCAAGCGGGGAGTCTGGGCTACAGCACTTGGCTGTCAACTTACACAATACAAACGGCTCTCATATCTTACCCGTATTAGGCCGACATAACATCGTTGGATTTGCCCCTGTGAATCTTTAGCAAAGAATAAGAACCCATCCCTTCCCCTCTCGCCTCACGAGGTCCAGTCCTACTTTGAACTCTCAATCCGAGCATATCTCCAACGTATTATCCCCGTAAACTCATCTTCCACCTCCTCGACGCTAAAAAATCACCCCCATCTCTTCGCCATCCAATGTCTAGTTCTCTAGAGGGCGTCTACGAGCCCGGAATCGTTGATCCCGGAGTCCCCGTCACAAACTCAACAACTCCTTTCTGGCTCTCGTCGCCACATCCTCTCGCCGACCATCAATCGCCTTGGCCCTCGGAACCTATGGACATCGTCATCATTGGGTCTGGCATCTCCGGCACAAGTTTGGCGCGCACTTTAGTCTCTAAGCGCCCAGAGCTTCGCGTTGTCTTGATCGATGCGCGCTCCTTGTGCTCCGGAGCAACAGCCCGTAACGGTGGTCACATTAAGACAATGACCTTCGCTGTTTGGGAGGATCGGAAGAAAACATATGGCGTTGAAGAGGCCGTGCGGATCTCGGCGTTTGAACATAGCCACTTGGAAGCTATGGCATCTCTTGTCCGGGAGAATGAACTTGATTGCGACTTCTTGAGGGTTGAAGGTGTCGACGCTTACTACGACAAGCCGTCATTTGAGAAGGCCATTGCAGCACTCAACGACATGAAGAAACACGCGCCGCATTTGGCATCCAAGTACAAGATCTACAGGGATAAGGACCGGATACGACGGGTTATGAAACTCTCCTCACGCTGCGTGGGTGCGATTGGAGTTCCAGCCGCATCACTGTGGCCGTATAAGTTGGTCACCGGCATATTAGGCCCCTTAATCGAAGAGGAAAGGCTCAACGTCCAAACTCACACGACGGTCCAGGCGGTCGAAGACGCTGCGAAAGCCGAGTTTGCTCTCGTGCGAACAGATCGCGGAGATATCAAGGCCAGAACTGTTATTCACGCTACAAATGGTTGGTTGGGTCACCTCCTACCAGAATTGCGACCCTTCATCTCGCCTGTAAGAGGAAATGTGGTGCATTACGGTCCGGGAGACAAGATTCGAGGATTCTCAGCAATGGGACTCGACAGCAAGTTTTCTTTTTGGCTGCGGTATGCAGCAAAAGACTACGACTACCTCATTCAACGAGCACATGGAGACGTCGTTGTCGGAAGAGCAAACACGGGGCGCAAGACAACGGGCGACGACAGCGAGACAGACATGTCGCCCATGGCTCATCTCAGAGGATTTGCCGATGAGGCAGTGGCATCACCAACCCCGGGAGCAGCATCACTCGTATCACACGCCTGGTCCGGCATCCTGGGCTTCACGCAAGATGCCATGCCGTTCGCCGGTAAGCTGCCGTTTCCCGCCCATAGCCACCAGTGGGTGTGTGGCGGCTACCACGGTATAGGCATGGTCAAGGCTTTTAGAACGGCTGAGATGGTGGCGCTGATGGTCCTTGGGGAGGAACTGAGCGATGAGTATCCCAAGTCAATGCTGATAACAGAAGAGAGGTTAAAGACCTTGAGGCGATCTCTGGGCCCTGTTGAAGAAGTAGTGCGGTCGAAGCTTTAGTAGGGCTACTGGAGCTTCGCATTTAGGATGCTGGTATATCTAGCATATCGACAGCATCGCCAGATGAACTGGTCGTAACTGATCAATGAAGTCATTTTATTTCAACAGCTCCATGTTGGTTTCAGCAGCGCCTCATGGCTAAGGTTGGTACTTACTGTTCAAGTTATTGCACACTCATGTTTGGTCTTGATATTGGTATATGACATTCGTTTTTAGAACTTGCACCTAACGATGACACATACAACAAGACTTAACTGCTACTCTGAGCCAAGGACCCTCGAATTTCTCGAATTACGTCAGACCTGATGTTTTCATCATCAATGCGCTCCTCTACTATTTCCATTTTGTCTAAACCTCCTCGGTCCAACATGTACCAGACGAGTGAGACACGCCCGCTGCCCAATTGGGAATCATCGGGTAGGCAAGAGGCTTGGACCCGGCTTCATCTAAGACAACCTAGCTGAACTGAATACGGCAACTCGGAACCGAATGCAAGGCGTGGAGACACACTCAAATCTACGTGTTGTGGGGGGATTGCTCATGGCAAGGGGGTAAAACAATGTCATGCAGGAACCGATCTTAGTGCCAGGCGGCTGCAAGATCTGGAGTGAAACAACACATGTTTTCGTAAGGGTCCTTTCGCAAGGGTCTTCTCGCAAGGGAGCAACACATCAATAGAGTGAGTGTTCAGTTCAGGTTGACTTCAGTTCTCCGTCAAGGAGGCACACCCGCCGCTGTGGCGCGAACATGCACCATCGACTCAACTAGCAGACAAGGGGAAAAGACCCCCAGACTCGCGGCCACGACGCGGATGATGGCATGGCTTCATCGGGAACCACGGCTGCTCGCATCTAGCCGAGCGCTATGCTCGAAGCGAGTTACTGTCGAACCTAAACCCAGGGCCTTCCGGACGAATTGGTATGGAAGCTAGTATAGACACGCCTAGCTCGGATGAGGCTTGGGAACCACGTTGCAACCACTGGTTCTTCGACTGTGGCGCCCGTCTTATTGCTGTGAACAAGGCAAGGCGCCTCGACAATGTCACTGAATCGGGACGGATGACAATTGGGAAGTCAACCCGGCGGGTTAGATCGCGTCCCAGCGGCTGGGACTCGGCGAAGTCTAATACCGTGACGATGTCCTCGAACGATGTCCATGGCCTTGGCACATATGTAGGCTTGAAATTCTGGACCCGGGCGTCCGCCTTCTCGTCCGGTCTATCAACACGTCAACGCCACTCGGCTCGTTGAAAGGCAGGCGAAGACGCCCATAAGTTAGAGACAGGCCCATCCAAGTATCTGTCTCCCTTTCTGGGGCTTTTAGACACCTACGGACTTGGAAGTACTGTAAGCACCATGATGTTCAACGTACTGCTCTTGTCGGCCATCGTTGGCCTGGCCCGGGGCCTCGCTTCGACGGATACCATCACCTGGGGAGGTGATAACACGCGGACGGGGTATTTCACGTAAGTTGAAAGAAGCCCGAAGAGCCAACACTAGGCATTAAATGTGCTAGGAAACAAGGAGCCTAACGACATCAATATAGGACACACAACATGGATCCCGCCGTCGTCGGAAGCTCGCAGTTCGGCCAACTGTTTAAGACGGTTCTCCCAGGAAGCTACATCGGCGCCAAGGAGCAGATCTTCTCTCAACCTTTAGTTTACACCCCCTCGGGAAGCGACACGCAATACGTCTACTTTGCAACGACACAGAACAACGTATACAAGCTCGACGCCAAAACGGGTGTGATTCTGAAATCGCGGAATCTTGGAATCCCCTTCTTGGCCGCGGATCTCGATGGATGTGTCGACATCAACCCATGCATCGGCGTTACTGGGACTGGAGTTATCGATCCCAGCACGGGCACGTTATATCTAACCTCAAAGACTTATATTGATCAGAATGCTGGAACCGCGCCGCAGGGTCGACCGGCTGGTAGATACTACGTCCATGCGTTGGACGTCAACGATCTGAGCGAGCGGCCCAACTTCCCCGTCAACCTCGAGAACCAGGTTGCGCGCAACAACCCCGATCGCTGGTTCACTGGTGGTATCCACCATCAACGTCCAGGACTCCTGCTCACCGGGCAGTACGTTTACTTCGGCTTCGCCTCCCATTGTGTTCAGTACAACTTCACGGGCTGGATCATGGGATTGGACAAGACCACGGGCAATATCGTTGAGAAATGGGCCGCTGAAGGCCCGGGAGTTCCGACCAACATCCAAGGAGCAGGCATCTGGGCATCTGGCGGCGGTCTCGCCTCCGACGACAAAGGATCCATGTTCTTTGCCACGGGAAACGGATACGCCTCACAACTCTCCACCATCCCCGTTAGTGGCTTCAACCCCCCGACGGCCATGGAGGAGGCTGCTTGCCATATGACCATTAATCCCGACGGGACCTTGACGCTCATTGATTTCTTCATGCCATATGAGAAACAAGAACTTGACGGCGCGGACAAGGATTTAGGAACAAGCCCCCTCGAGCTCTTACCGAGCCAGTTCTCCTGTGGTGACTCAAGGCGTATAGGTGTCATCACGGGCAAGAGTGGTAAAACGTATTGGTTGAACCTTGATAATTTAGGCGGATATCGAAACGGGCCTAATAATAAGGACAATGTCATTCAGACTTATCAGAATGAGAACTCGGTCTATGCAGGGGCTGGTGTCTATCCGCTCGAGGGAGGCTACATTTACATCAATGGTAAATATCCCCGCGGCTAACAGATGATCGTAGGTTCAGTTACTAACATTCTATAGTCATCCAATACCCGTCTCACGTCTTCAAGTTCTCTTGTACCAACGGCATTGCCTCCTTCACAAAAGTCGCCGACACTCCCGTCAATAATGCCTACATCCTCGGAGTCAGCCACGGCACAACCACCTCATTGAACAATCAGGAGGGCACTGGCCTCCTGTGGATCACAGACGTCCAAAACACCAACTTCAGGATCTACAATGCCGTGCCCAAGGGTGGGAACATGACTCTCGTCAACTCATTCACCATCCCTGGAATCACCAAATTCACTCGCCCCGTCTTCGGCGACGGAGCCGTCTACTTTGGTACCACGCAGGGCCTCGTCTACGGCTACGGCTCTACGAGCAAGTCTCCCCTGAACTGCTCTTCGCCCATCAGTTTCGGTAGCCTCGACATCACCGCCACCAGCGCCGCAACGACGATCAACTGCACCGCGCTGGCCGATATCAAAGTTAGCGCCATTGGGCTTGCGGACAAGACCAACTATGCCATCTCCGGCTTACCTACCGTGCCACTTACGTTGGCCAAGGGAGGCACCTTCACGCTGAAAGCCGTCTTTGCGCCCCGGAGCGTGGGCCGTGTAAATGCTGATATTATTGTAAACACCACGAGTAGCACCTTCAGCAACAGCACACTTATCAGATTGACTGGCGTGGGGAACAGTGCTGGAGCATTGCTAAGCGTCAGCCCTAAGTCAGTCACGTTTGCCAACGTCGTGGTTGGGCAAGATCCTAGTGGTGAGACTGTATTGTTGGGCAACGACGGAAGCTCGGCGTTGGCAATCACTTCGATCCAGTACTCCACGACGGATGCGAACGGTCCGTTCCAAACCTGGACAGGGAATGGCTCTCTACAGGCTGGGAAGTTTACCATTTCAAATATCCCTTCCAACATCGCCGGTGGTCAATCCGCAGCTGTCATTGTCAAGTTCGACTCTTCACTCGCGGGGACTTACACAGGATACATCAAGTTCATCTCCGATGGAGGCACCGGTACTCTCTCTCTCTCGGCCACTGCTGGTGCAGCACCGGTGGCTCTTATCGAGTTCCAGACACCCGATGGTACTGGGTGGGTTCAATACTCGGCGGACACCCCCTTTACCTTTGGCGATGTCACCGAGAATACGGCCAGGGGCCTCAAGTTCCGTCTGACGAACAATGCGCCGCCGGGGGCAGCTAAGCTCTCCCTGACTGTGTCCAAACCGCCGTTTGGTGTTGCAGGCATCATCCGCGCGGCCAACCAAGTTGATCTAGCTGAGGGAACTATCCTTGGAGCTGGACAAAGCGCCTATGCTGTTCTAACTTGTAGCGTTCCCAAGAGTCAGTGGAACGTGGATACCTACAACGGCACTGCACAGTGGACCATGAACACAAACGATCCTGTCTTCGACAAGCAGTTTGTCCAGTTCTTCTGCAATGCCGTTGCCGAGCAATCACCACCTCTTCTTCCCAGCGGCCAAAGTAAATACCGTTATATCGGCTGCTACCGGGAGAATAACCCTGGGCGGCAGCTGTCCAACCTATTGTACGGTGATGACAAGAGCACCACGCCCCAGTGTATCCAAGCCTGTGCCGGAAAGAACAACATCTTCTGCGGCACGCAATACCACCGCGAGTGCTGGGGCGGAAACACCATCCCCAATCTCAAGGTCGACGACAGCAACTGCAACTTCGCGTGCGCCGGAGATCTCAACCAGATCTGCGGCGGGCAAGGCGTCGGCGCTGGAGCTGGATATCCGTACTTCAGTCTCTTTGCCGACTCGTTGCAGTATGCCAATGGTAAATTCACTGGCAACGGCGGTGCTGTCACTGCTCCGACTGGGCCCTTTGTCAATCCTGGTGTTTCGGGTTACGGTAGTATAGGATGCTATACCGAGGCGACGAGTGGAAGGGCTCTTTCGAACGGTAAGAGTAACTCGCTAGCGAATGTTGCGGGCTGTCTTGCAGCTTGTTCAGCAGGTAGCTATACCTACGCGGGTGTTGAGTATGGTGGCGAAGTAAGTGCTCTCTTGGATGCCCCTTTTCTCATCTTCGAACTGTTACGCTAACAAGTAATAGTGTTATTGCGGTAATGCTTTTGCTGCTGGTTCTGTACCGACGACCATTGACCAGTGTGCCATGACTTGCAACGGTAAGTTTAACTTTCGGGACCTGATGTGCTTCAAGGACTAACAAGTATTAGGCAATACGACGGAGTATTGTGGTGGTCCATCGCGACTCAACATGTATAAGCTTGGCGGAGCCGGAACGTCTTCGAGTACAACATCTTCAACTGCTGTATCGACGTCGAGTACGACATCTTCGACTAGTGTAGCGTCGTCTACAACTTCGTCCGTCTTAGTTTCCACGTCTTCTTCGACGACTACGACTTCAGCTTCCAGCTCAACGTCGAGTACTACGACGACAACGTCCACACCCACATCAACTACATCGACCACATCGACCACATCGACCACTGCAACTATATCTAGCGCATCTACGACTGCAACCAGCACGCCTATGACCAGCACAACTACTTCAACTACTACAACCAGGTCTACCACAAGTACCACGTCCACAGCAAGCACCACGTCAACTTCGAGTACGACAACTTCAAGCACTACATCCACATCGAGTATCGCCCCTAGTTCAACTACCACTACATCCTCAACATCAAGAAGCACTTCGACAACCAGCGCGGTAGCCACACCAACCGGTCCTATCATCCAAATGAAGATTTCAAACTGGGACTTCCAAGGCTGCTGGACCGAGGCTAATGGAATGCGAGCCCTGTCGCAAAAGGGATACGCCAAGGACGACATGACGCTTGAGTCTTGCTCCAGCTTCTGCGACGGTTACACGTACTTTGGAACCGAGTATGGCCGAGAATGCTACTGTGGCAACAGTCTAAATGCCGGAAGTGTGAAGGCTACCAACCAGGATGATTGCAATTTTAAGTGCCCTGGAAACGCTTTCGAGTATTGTGGCGCTGGTAATAGGTTGCAGTTGTATCTCATAGGCACCTTGAGTCCCTCTTCTTCGACGGTGTCGACTTCGTCTTCGACAACATCACCGTCTTCCACGACTACTTCTATTTCATCAACTACTTCTTCACAGATGTCTTCTACGACGACTTTGTCCTCTTCTTCAGCTCTATCGACTACGACTAGCTCAAGGACCACGTCTCCAACCACCACGTCTTCAACCACTACGTCTTCAACTATCACGAGCACTACTGCCTCAACTACTACAAGCTCAAGAACTACTACGAGCACCAGCACGTCGCCAACCACAACAACAACACTAGAGACGAGCACCAGACCTACAACGACCAGCACCAGCTCCACGGCTAGCACCGCCACGAGCACCTCTACAACTACAAGAAGCACAACTAGCACAACTAGCACAAGTAGTACAACAATCAGTACCACAACTACCACAACCACCAGCACTACCAAGACGAGTTCGACCGCTTCTGCAACGCCATCATTTTGGCCTGGCAACAAGAACTTCACCCAATATTCTTGTGTCTCGGAGCCGTCGAATGGCCGCCTCCTCAGCCGCCAAGTGTACAACGACGGCTCCAAGATGACCATCGAGCTCTGCCTAGAGAAATGCTACATGTACGGCTGGGCTGGCGTCGAGTACGGCCAGGAATGTTGGTGCGGAGACACGCTGAATCTGAATGGAAATACGGGTGCCACACCGGGCAAAAACGTTACCAGCTCCGACTGCAACTTCTTGTGCCCAGGCGACAGGTTGACTTACTGTGGCGCTGGTGGAAGGATCAACTTGTACATGAACAATATTACTAGTACTGCTGGAGGATCTAAAAAGCGAAGGGTGAGATTAGAGGCTGGACATCTGTAGTGCAAAGGAAGAGGGACACATAACATTTCTTAGTATATAGAGTATATAATGAGAACGGTACACGTGTAGATAGCCGGCGTTGAATTCGAACATTTCTTTCGTTTACTAATTATGTCTTCGTAGAGTGAATGGAAAATGCTCTCCCATCATCCGATGCCACATCATACATGTAGACTCCAACACGCATTCATATCCAAGCACCCTAAGCTCTGAAAAACACGATAGTTTCAATAACGGTCGTTTGCACACTTATATATCCTCTGTTGGCTGTTCTTAGTCTCGTGGTGGCCCTTGGACCGTGACTGGTCGACCAGTGCAACCTTTTGGAGGGTCATCTGAGGGTCGAAAGCTATTCGTTCGAGAACCTCATCAGTGACTTCCTAGGCCTAGAATTGAATACGCTGTATCGTACCTTTCACAAAGTAAGGAAACATTTGTAATGGATAGTTCTTGCATTTTTGGTGAAATTTGGCGGCGGCTTTATTTGTCGTCGGTTTGTGTACTGCTAAAGACACTCGGCAAGATGGTAAGATTTGACTACGTTTGGAATCTGTAACTGACGATTCGAACCAAGAGGAACTTCCGTCCCTTTTAAGTCTGCCTCAGACGCCACTTACATCTTCAAGACAAGTTCAAGTTATTGTCGCGACGCCCGGCTTGAGAGCCACCCGTAAGCTCATCTCACCTCATCGCCAGATTCGGTGTTCGAATATCAGCAAGTGGCTTAAGTCTCTACAATTTGCCACGCTGAGGGCTTCTCTTGAGCAAATCGTATAAGAGGCTCACTCAGCCCATAAGCGGCTTCTTTCCACTTGGGTCCGCTTCGGGCTCCATGAGGCGCACCTTGGGACTTCAACGTGGCAAATGATGTTTTAAAGCGATGAGACAGCAACTTTTGCAAATGATTATTGATTTCTAGTTTATTCGCAAGTCTAAGTTAAGTAAACGCTGTTCCTTGTATGACTAGTCTTTAATCCTCTACTGAACCAACGGCTTGATGATCTCAATGATTCCCTCGTCGCCGAACCCCTTGATGCCGAGAAGTGCGTTGTCCGTCTTCTCAAACTTGGCACCGTACGTAGGATCCATGAGGCCGCGGAAGAGGTAGGGCGCGAAAGTCTCGAAGTCGTAAAGTCCCTTGGCAAGTCTCTCGTCTGCCTTGGCAGTCACGTCGTCCAGCTTGAGATCGATAGTGCCCCAAGGTTTCCCAGGTGCAAGCTGCTTCGCAAGTGCAAGGACCTTGTTCTGGGTGATGACGGTGTCCTGGATGTACACTGATCGGTTCTTGGTCTCTTCGAGATGGTTGAGGACGCCGACGACAGCAGTGGCAATGGTGGGCAGAGTGGTGGCACTGAACTCGACGTCGCCGCCGTCGTAGATCTTCTGTTGCTCCGGGTGGGCAAAGTCCAGCAGGAAACCCTTCTCCAGACCCCAGTCGAGGAAGGCGGCGTTGTAGATGACAGTATACGAGAGAGATGTCGTCTTGGACAACTCAATGAGGTGGTCCTGGATCTTGACCTTCTCAACGTAGACGGGGAGCTTCCGGGTGCGCGGCACATCTAGATTGGAGCCGAAGTCAGACGGGATGAAGCGCTTGATGCCAGTAGCAGCAGCGGCGTCGGCGAGCCTGCGTTCGACGCCGGGGCTCGCCTGGTTCAAAGTGGAAATGAAAGCATCCTGGCCTTCGAGAGCGGCCTTCAGGGACTCGAGTGACTCGTAGTCAACCTCGGCGACGTCTGTACCGGAGGGGAATTTAGACGAGGATCCGGCACGTGTGAGGACCTTGACGGAGAATCCAGCCTCGACGAGCTTCTTGAAGATGATGGAGCCCAGGGATCCAGAGGCACCGGCGATGGCGACGTTCTTGATGGCGGACATGGTTGATGGTGCGTTGGAGATGTTAATGGATGATTGTTTGTATTGAAAGAGGTAGTTGACTGTTGTAGATGGATGAGAACTGCTTGATGGATGATGAGATTCACCTCCTGCAAGCACAGGAAGAGGCCATTGTTATATAGTTAGTCGTTCCATGTCTAGAGAGTGAAGACTAGCAGTCTAGCACCATAGGACTACTCGTTGACGACACGCCTGCGTTGCGTACCATTCCAAACGCATATCTTCTCAACACCAAGGTACTTGACAAATTCGCACAACATAGTTGATTACCTTACTCTCAGCCCCTTGCGAGTCGTCGACAGGCTTGCCGAGTGGGATGAAAGAAGCGCCATATTATCCCACCCACGAAGCACATGTACGTATCCCACTCATCCCACCCATCCCGCCGAAGCCGAAACTAGCGTGAGGTTTTACCAAATCCGGACGTTCTGGGGCCTCCGCTGCAACTGTGGAATTGTAAAGGAGGTTGGAATAAACAGAGGCAACTTCCAAGTCAATTAATTGAAAACTCCTGATAACCAACACTGATAAGCAGTCATGCATGGGGAGCATTTTCCCCATGCAAACATCTACAGTGACATCTTCTATGAGATATTACGGGTACCTTACTTAAGGTATTTACGCATACGTAGCACTAGTGCTAGTGATTAATCTCTCTAGATCAGTAATAAAGTGGCTAGGAATAAGCGGCTCCTCATCGATGCCGGCTTTAATATGCTCCCACTCATCCCACATTCGCAACTCTATGTCATCCCGCTCTCAAACCGACCTCCATTCCCACCTGAATTGTGTGATTGAGCCCCCGGATTGACCTAATCCGGTGCCGATTGAGATGACAATTGAGGCTCTTAGCTGAAATTGTGGCTGTCCTCAGATGTTCACGTCTGCTTATTGTGATTTTGGAGCTGCTCGCTTCGGCGAATTTCGAGGGTTCTAAAATTGGATCCAATGCCATCACCATCAGGTCCCATGAACCCACTCCAGCCGGTCGAAGAGGATCTCCAAGCAAACAGGTCAGTCGATTACCAAGGGTTCTCCCCGATGTCTAACCAGCCTCTCTTGTGGAAGGCCCTCCAGAGACCAGCCTATTGCTCGACATGTGTGCCACTGTGGGAAGGATTTCCTCCGCAAGGAGCACCTAAGACGACATCAAGCCACACATGGCGAGAGATCCTTTGTCTGCCGAGTATGTCAGCGCTCATTTACGCGCAAGTAAGTTTCCCCTACATGTGACCGACGTTCCCACAGTTGACGAATGTCATCTAACTCTCGCCCGTAGCGACTTACTGCGCCGTCATCTCAGTCGCCATGACGCCACTGCAACACCAGATGGTCGGAGAGGGCGTGCCTGCGATGCTTGCCATTCTAACAAGACCAAATGCGATGGAGGCACGCAATGCTCGCTTTGCGTCAAACGAAACATCAGCTGTACTTACAACTTCGCCCATACTAACAGGGACAACGTCGTCACTGCGCCAGCCGCACTAGATGCTCCTGCAGTACCGGTGCTAGAGAGCCTGGAACTTCTTGCTTTGAACGTGGCCCCGATCGCCGAGACAGGAGAAGGCGATGCTTCACTTGTCGCCGGCCTGGAGGCTAGATCAGAACGAAGTCTAGAAGACCGCACGCCGTCTGTTGAGATCCTAAGAATCGTCGATAATCTCGTGTCTGGTGCTGTTCCGCTGGCAGAACACTGTGAGTTGAACGAAGCTCAGCAGGCCAAGTTTGAGGAAACCATGGAATCATACTTTCGGCGATTTCACGATTGCTGGCCCATTATCCACGCCCCGACGTTTCTCGTAGATGGCCATTCCGTTGTCCTCATTGTCTCGGTATTCATGATTGGTGTATGGCTGGAGAACAACGACGATACGACGGAGTCGTGTCTGAAGATTCACATCAGTCTCATGGATCTCTTCTTCAAAGAATTAGTAAATTCATTGCTCAACCGATTGTTATCAAGAACTCTGCTTACTACGAATAGTCACACCCAGAGAAGCCGAGTTCTGACCAGCAATGGCCGGTTCATACCTATCAAGCGATGGTTCTTAACATCATATTTGCTTTCTATCAAGGGGTTCGTAGCCTTCCCAATACACAACTGCCAAGACAACATGAGCTATTTGATCTGACATTCACCGCAGAGTGAGCAGCTCATCTCAAGAGCAGTCGTGCTCCGCGGGATGCTTATTGCAACCCTGCGCGAGCTCGACTTCTTCTTGGGCGAGAATGCTCTGCACCAGCAGCGAACATATTTCCCGGGGACTTTCCTGCCCTATGTGCTTTCACACCGTGAACAGTGGAAAAGGTAACGACCATCCTCGACACTATGCAGACTACGAATTCGTGCTAACGAAAAAGGCTGATAACATGTCTATACAAAATCGACACGTACTTGGCCATTGCTCGCGAGCAGGCACCTTCTCTACTTCGCGAGGAGTTGGACGTCACACTGACTTCGACGTTTGGCTTGTGGAACAGCTTTGGCCTCGATGTCTTCTTCAAACGCGTGTCATTTGAACTGGCAGATCGCTCAGCATACACCTTCGCCGAAGTCATCAGGAAGCCCCAGTCTTCGGCAACTCCGCTATTGCTCGTCGAGGACATCCAAGTCGCACTATGCGGCCTGCTCCCAGAAATTTGGCACCATGCACAAATTTGCCGGCGTGGGAACCAAGCCACTCCTTCGGCGCAAGAACTATCAGAGTCCATCGTGTGGCAGCTCGGGGCATGGAAAGCCGAGTTGGAGAGAATTTCCAAGGCCAGCAGTGAGTGTTTCTTGGAAGATAGGACCGAAGACTTCCCCTATGTGACATACCTCGGAAGGGAAGTACATGACACGGATGATTGGAAGAAGGCGACTATGGTTCGCATTGAAGGCCTGGTCTCAGATGCACTCATGCTGTATCACGTCCAGTCGATTCGAATATACACAGACACTCGAGCTGTGAAACTTGTCGCCAAATATCTAGAGAGCCCTCCGGAGGGGAAAGCCGTTCCCCCCAAGATCCAGAAGCATCAAGCCCGGCTCCACGGCTGGGCCAGCACGGTGGAGAGTAGAAAGGCATTACTCCACGCCATTGCAGTACTGAAAGCCATGGAGCGAGAAGCGTCTCAAAATTCATTGCCCGACCCTATCGGCTACGTTGCCGTATCGATGAGCGCACTAGTAGTCTGGGCGTGGATCACGTACGCCGAGGCCGCGTGCGCCTGTGTACCAAACGTAAACCATGTCAACATTGGGGTTGAGCCGCCGGGGCTGCAATGTAACGGCCGGATGGAGGACTGGGTACGGATAGGGGGGAGTATCACGCTGGATGGTATTGCGCTGTGTAGATGTGCTACGGCTGGATGGATGGCACGGTTTGACGCTGCTTTACCGCAGGGAACGCGGAAATGGGAATTGGGACGGGGCATTGCTCCGATACTTCGGCCATTGGGACAGCCGTTGTAGTTTTGCTTGGTGGGCTATTTGAGCGTCGAACAGGGAGTGTCTCGACCGACCGTCGTCCTTGGGTTTGTCGTTAGGAGTATGACGACAATTCGAGGACACGGAGCAGGTAAACCATTTAAAGACCGGATGGCCACTATCAATCCAGTGGCAATAGCCTCGGTTTATGTTACTATTGAACTGGCCTTAAGGATGACTCAAGTAGGTAAATTACGGAACAGATACCTAAGAGTTGGCTCATAAAGGATGTGAGCAGAGCTCGCAGGCGTATAAGTCGGTAGAACAAACACATAGAATTGACTTATACCAAGAAGGCATGCTGCAAATATTGCAGTTATGGCGGGCTGTACGAGCAACACAAACAACAGACATAATGTTTTTTAAGCGTCGAGCAAGCCATGTGACTGTGCCACGCAAACTAAGGCAGCGAGTGCATACTAGTCGTTAAGCAGGGTCTAGGATCTTGACTCCATGCCAGATTCGGTAGAATGTGAACAACCAGTCGTAGTAAGTTTGTAAGCGCAACAATCTCGACGTAGGCCAAGGACAACAACAGCGCATTATCGATGTCATGATGCGGACCGTTTAGTAAGTGAAGGTGATCTAGTTTCACCGGCCCGAGCATGCGAATGACATAAAAGAGAGCTGAGACCACTGGTTATCATAAGTCTAAGCATGTCAACAGTAAAACTTACCAGTGCTGCATCACCATTTCGACGTCTCATCATGCCGAGTCTAACGCTTTACCGAGTCAATGGGTCTTGCGCCTTGGTCCCGCACGCTGTCCTCCTACACTATGGCATTCCTGCCAAGACAATTCGAATGCAGAATGGTCCCAACAGCTACGAGGCTGCGGATGGTAGTTTCACCAACGCCGAGTACCGCCGCTCCGTCAACCCCATGGGATATGTCCCTGCCCTCAAAGTTGACCAGGAGGTCATAACCGAAATGCCCGCCATCCTCAACTACATCTCCGCCCTTGTGCCCATTCAGAACCTATTGGGCGTTCAGCCGTTGGAACGCGCGAGAGTAGCGGAGTGGCTGGCCTGGCTATCTGGGACACTGCATTCGCTTGGCTTCGCCATGTTCTGGCGCCCTTATCGATTTAGCGACGACAAGGCCACCTACGACTCCATCCGTGCCAAAGGCATGAAAATTATTGAGGGGGCGTTTGAGAGAATTGATACTCGACTGAAGGGTAGGGAGTTTGCGGTTGGAAATGCGTTGACTGCGGTGGACTTTAACTTCTATATCTTTTCGCGGTGGGGCAAGGAGGTCGGGTTTGATATGGAGAAGACATACCCGACGTACAATTTGTTTGCGACGCGGCTGGAGGGGTTGGAGGGAATTAAGAAGGCTGTCAAAGAAGAAGGTCTGGAGTTTTCGTATATTTGAGAAGGGCTCGTTCCTGTTAAAACTTTGTAGAGCGATCGATGGACATGAAGCTAGGACTCTTGCGTTTTGTCTTTCAATCGGCTATATGAGGTACGAATTCACATCGAGCAATTACCATCCTAAGAACTTGAGACTTATATAGCAAATATCATTCTGAGAACTTTAGACTTATAAGAAACTAAGATCTTAATATTGATACGATTAAACCTAAACTTTTACTCTATATATATATCTTATAACCTAAATTGGTAGGAAGTAATTCACAACTGCGAGCACTTTACCTTGCTTTCTCAGATGATCTGAAAGATGCTACACTCGCTTCACGCAATACACAATTATCGAGGAACCGCCAAACTAGAAGACACTTAGGTCGTCGCCCTTTCGCGGATCCTAAAGTAGCTTTATGTTAGGTTATGTTAGGTTGTGTTAGGTTATGTTAGTGATGTTAGAAAGCCTTCGAGGAGCTCGGCAAAACGACAACTAGTACAAGAAACAACAAGCATAATCGTCTATCGAGGATTCCCCCTCTGTTGCCGCTGGCGCTCGTCGCCGCAAACGTCAGGAACCTCCTGCTGATGAGCAGGACGACGAAGATCCTCCTCGCCCCCCTCCGTCTCCCCGTTCCAACTCACGATACCCCGTCGACGACAACATGAGTGCGTCAGGAAGCGAATGGGGCGGTGTCAGTGAGAATGATGAGGAGAAAGTGTTCTCCCCTGCTACGCCTGTCGGTCAAGGACGTGGGACGCGTGCCTCTGCCTCCTGCTCCATGTCAAACAGCCTGCTGAGAAAATCCTGCCACTCCAACAACGAGTGGATCTGACCACGCTTCCGCCTACCGGCCACGGACGAGTGGTGGCGGTGGTAGTCCTGCGGGGATAGTCGAAAGGACGCAACAGTACCGTCTTGAAGCTGCGTGATAAGCGGAGTGTCTACGGTCAAGTTCACGATGCTGAAGCTCAGCCCCTTAATCCAAAGCTTCTTCGTACCCAAGGAACACCTATACGAGTCTGAGCGTCTGAGCCTCTGTTGGTTGACGTGCCGCGATAGGTGACCAGTACCCTTGTCAGCATCGCCCGGTGTGCTCTCGAGCATATCCGGGAGCCAATCGATGAACAACACTGCAAGGCGAAGCCAATTCACAGACTCCCATCACTTCCTTTCGAAACATGGGCATCTTTCGTAACCAGGGTTCAAGATGTGCTGGCACCAGCTTCAATAGCAAGCCTTTCTGCTTTCATCGCCTCTCCATGCCGGAGCCAGGTAAGCTCCCAATCAGCCAGTACAAAACTATCTTGTTGCTCGCCTGCGCCCGACCACTCTGTGTACTTTTCGGTGTCGACAAACCTGGAACTAGGCCCATCCAGTATCTTGTCGCCCAAGATCTCTCTCTCTTCGGCAGAACAATAGACAGTATCTCGATGCCACGCAGTAGCCGGATCGGGCTGCAGACCAAATACCGCAGCTTCGCGGGCTTCCAGGCTTATCACAAAATCGATCGCAGCCTCGAGGGTGGTCTTGACGGTGCTTATGGTCCCCCAAGCCTGTCCGTCCGTCTTTACGGCAAGGGATTCAAATGTGATGGGCGCGCTAAGACCCTCCTCAATTCCGGTCCGTACCAGGAGGACGGGCATCCTGCCGACGGTCTGTGAGTCCTCGCCGCCGTATTCTGAACAGTCGGCAACGACTAGCAAAGCTCGAAACAGGGGCTGGAGAACAAATTGTTTGAGATCTACCGTTTTGAATATGATCGGGGAGTCAAATGTACTCTCGCCAGTAGCGACTTGCTCTTCGATGATAGCGCGGTGTCTCTCTACCGACGCACAGATGGCCTTATTTAAGTCAACAAGGTTCTCGACTTTGGAATGTGGTAGCGAGGGCTCGTTAGGTATGTCCTTCGGTGAAATAAACTTGCAGATGAAGCGATCAAACTCTATGTCGGTTCGATATGGTTGGAACCAGCGGCGATATATGTAGTTATGAAGTACCTGGCCAACCATATACCAGTGAGGCGCTCCCAGAATATAGAACGGTACCGATTTATTGCACGTATCGTCAAACTCGCGAGAATCCATCACGGGAAGGTAGTCCATGTATTTGATAGACGGATGGTAACAGAGGGTGGACGGCACCATAATGAATATGCTCCCGATGAAACCCCTCCGTCCTTGTGCGGATCAGAAATAGTAGTTCGTCGTGGGTGTACTCATTCAACGGCCTGCGGGGGTTCACTAGCCACTCGGACACTGGTTTCCTTGTTGGTCGCACCCGCGGCGGCGGAGCCATGATGGACAGTTGATGGAGATCGGAGGATAGCTTGGGAAGAGCAGCTGATGGAGGGTAACTCATAAGTGTAACAGATAATAGGAAGAGTAAATCCGTGGATAAACCAGGAGATTAAGATGGGAGGAAGAAATTGAGAAGGATATTCTAGGTTTATTTATATTGTGAGTAGTGGGTATTAGTTGAATAAGGTTAAGTTTTAAGATAGAGCAGTAATGACTCACGCCGTATTATCCAAGGTGAGTTCACCAATCAACTCGTTTTATTAATAAGGTTAACCCCGCATATGAAGTTGTTAATAACAAGCTGCTTCGGCTTTGTCGTGTTTGAGAAAGCGCAATTCCTTTGTGGCAAACTATCTCCCATGATGTGGGATATAGCTTCTGGAATCCTTGTGGATGGATAAACTCATCCATACCATGGGCCAGTGAGTCAATAGATAGCCGTAAATGATGATCAGGTAAGGTAGTTGATGTAAGCGTTGAAGAATACTTTGAATCAAGGACAGTTGACGCAAGGACGAGATCATCCGACTTGAACAGCAGCTTGGCCCCAGATATCACGAGAAGAATTGACAATTATACCTCTTAGCCAGTAAACCATATTCTATTTTTGCCCCAAGCTAATAGGGTGGTTGCGTCGTGGCACCACCAAAATTCTGACGCCAAAGAAGTTGGTATCGTCAGTTGGTCGTCATCATTCGGCGCCGAACTGCATCCCATACTTATGCGAGCTGCCTTCGCAACCGAATCAGCCCCGGGAACCATGTAGGTATATAATGAGACAGTTCATATTATTTGAACCCCAACATCCCCAATAAGTTGATAGTTGAACCTTGACAACCTGGCCTCTATCTGGAATATGACTGCTCTACGCCCCCTTGCTCTCACGCCCCTTAGGGTAGCCCTGCTATCGCAGCACTCATGGATTACAAGAAGATCGTTTGGGATAATCTCAAACATGTCGACGATCTCGGACTCTCTCACGAAAGACCACCGCGAACTAGAGCAGTATTACAAGGAGGTTGTGAACTCTAGCGATCCAGATCATCAAGAACGTTACGGCAACCAATTCACGTGGGAGCTCGCTCGTCACTCTGTAGGCGAGGAGCTCGTTGTATACCCTGCCTTCGAGAAGTATTTAGGCCAGAAGGGAAAAGAGATGGCAGATGAAGACCGCCAGGAACACCACCACGTAAGCCGCTCCTCTGACCTAAAAGATATAGCCGAATGCTAAGCGAACGACAGGTCAAGGAGCTTCTCAAGGAGTTTCAGAATATGAAGCCCAACGATGCCAATTTCGTCCCCAAGATCAAAGAGATTTGGGATCTCCTGAGCGAACATATCGAAACAGAAGAAGGGCGCGACTTGCCAGCTCTGGAAGCTGCTCTGCAAGAAGCGACAGGAGAATCAGAGTCCATGGCGAAGAGTTTTGGGAGGACGAAGGCGTTTGTGCCGTCCCGCAGCCATCCCAGCGCAGGGGAAAATCCGCCGTTCGAAACCGTCATGGGCTTGCTGACGGCTCCGTTTGATCATGTTGCGGACATCTTCCGCAAGTTTCCTGACAAGAAGGTTTCGCCAAATCCGTCAACCAAGTGAGATATTTAGTCGATAGTTTCACACATGCTTCGCGAGATTAGCAAATAGCTAGCTGAAGGGAACCGATTGCTTGCGCGCAACAAGGATGTAATGTCGGAACATCAGTTTGGCAATGTATTATAAATTTGATCTTAGGTTCCGGAAAAGCCCTCGAATCCAAGCTAACAAGTTCTTTCAAATAATCTACTATGTATTCCGTAACTAAAAGTGCTGAAAGTGATCATGAGATATTCTCGGCCAAACCGTCAGGGGGGGGGGACACACGATTAGATCGTCATCGAACAAGGACCCCAGATTTGTGAGGTCAGCGTGAAATCATTTCCCCACGGGGAATCTGTTTCAGTTACATTCGATTGTGCTTTTTATGAGAGTCATTCACGTCATTTCTCCAAATCTCGATGTCTTTCTGCCGTTTATTACGTCACGACTCGCAAATAGGTCAAGGAGTATTGAAGTGAGAAACGTATCTGAAGAAGAGATCATATATTGAAAGCTTCATCTTCATATACTCCCAAACGTTCGACAGTGGTCGCACAGCACTGAATTACCATCAAATACCTTCACTCATCATCACCATGGCAGACAACGATAACCCTGGCAACTTCGCCAACAGGTAACCCTCAGACCCAGATCGCATTCAAGAAATATAGTAACATCAGATCAGACCTACCGAAGAGGTTAAGGAAATTGCCTCCAAGGGCGGACAGGCTAGCAAGGGAGGCTTTGCCACCATGGATGCTGACAAGCAGGTCCGTAAAGCAATACTTCCTTCATCTGAGCTAACTGACATTTGGTTCAGAAGGAAATTGCGTCCAAGGGCGGCAAGGCTTCATCAGGCTCGTTCGAGCCGGGTAGCGAGAAAGCAAAGGAGGCTGGACGTAAGGGCGGACTGGCTTCGTAAATATTGCATTCTGTTACACAATGAGCCCTTCGAGGTGGCCCAGTAGCCTAGACAGATAAGTATCCGATGAATGAGTCTCGATGTAGATTCATGTTGCCATTGTCTACTCTTGGTGAGACTTGTGTAAATGACATACTGTCTGCTGCCCGCTGTTCAAAAGTATCAATCAAATAACCAATGTAAAAGCCACAAGAACAGCCAAAAAAAAAAAAAAACTAAGAGATACAGCTTGCGTCACATAAATCGACCAAGGACTCGTGCCCAAGCGATGAGTGCCATAACAGGCAATTGCCTTGTTGGGCAACTTAACGCAATGATCAAATTCTGGTGATCGCGTAAAGCGACAAACGACAAAGCAGCAGAATACCAGGTCAACACTCAATTTCGTAGCCTCCATTCCACCTAAGGTACGCTGACTTACGTTTGTCGTAGGTCAGAGGCGTCCCGGATTCTTTTCTCCGCCATGAGCCGCTTGGGTTGCACGATGACCTCACTAGATGTAGCCTGCAGTTATATCCAATAGGTATAGCTCAAGAAGCAAACAGGGAGTCGGAGACAGCAAACAAGGACTGCAGATATCTGGATCCATGATGACTCTGGACGGGCTGGGACATTAGCGAAGAGGCTGGTTTTTGTATTTGTATCATTGGACATTCAAAGAGAGTTCTCATTCTTCACACATGCACTTGGTACTGGTATTTTCACACCCGAAGACAAAACACCATCAACTCCAAAATGACACGCAAAATCTGCATCACCGCCGTAGACGGCCAGACCGGCTTCCTCATCGCCGAGCTCATCCTCAAGCACCGCGACTTCTCCCGTAAGACCGACGCCGTCGTGGGACTCACCCTCAACCCAGATTCAGAGAAGACCCAGGAGCTCAAGGGCCTCGGAGCCACCATCGTGACGCATGTTCCCGGCCGCGTCCGCGCAATGACAAAGACTCTCCAGGAGACCGAGTGCGACACGTTGTGTCTGGTCCCCCCAGCTCACCACGACAAGTACGATATCTGCGTCGAGCTGGTCCACGCAGCGAAGAACGCGGAGCTTCAAAATGTCTGCCTTATCAGCTCCGTCGGCTGCGACTATGCGGACCCCAAGAAGCAGCCGCGTCTTCGCGAGTTCATTGATCTAGAGACGCTCGTTCTTGAGACCAAGGGCGACCCCAAAGTGGCGACAGGTCACTCACCTTGTATCATCCGGTAGGCTTGTCGTGAGAATCGCTTATCATTCTTTTTACTAACACGTTCAAGTGCTGGATTCTACGCCGAGAACTTGCTTCTGTATGCTCCGCAAGCACAGAAGGAAGGCATCCTCCCACTGCCAATCGGTCCAAACCACAAGTTTGCACCTGTGGCGCTAGGTGTAAGTCGTGCCTGCAATGCATCCTCTTGTAAATTTGGTCTTGTTAACATAACGATAGGACATTGCCAAAGTTGCGGCACATGTTCTCACTGGCAAGGGCAAAATGGGCTTTGATGATAGGCATCGTGGCCAAATGATGATCGTAACAGGTTAGAGTCTTCTCATTGTGAAATCGTCTGGTGAACTGCACTGACAGCACGAACAAAAGGCCCACTGCTCTGCGCAGGAGAGGAACTTGCCTCTGCAGCTAGCAAAGCACTCGGAACGGAGCTCAAGTTTGAGAATATCTCTCAGTAAGCTTCACTCACCAACTCCATCACTTGAACCATCAACTAACTCTTCGCAGGGCCGAAGCAAAGAGAGTTCTCAAGGCTCAGTCTGATATCGACCCGTCTGAGCAGGAGTATCTCCTCGAGTACTACAGTTTGGTGCGCGAGGGCAAGACGAACTACATCTCTACCACGGCCTTCCATGATGTGACTGGAGAGCATCCGACGGAGCCTGATGATTTCTTCCACATGTACCAGGAAGAATTGCGGCCAAATAAGAAGGTGAAGCGGAACCATCATTGATGCGTCGGGAACGCGATGGATAGTGTGCCGTCAATCCAAAAGCGCGGGAGAAGGGAATTAAATAGGTAGTCTCAATGCGACTTTGATTCGAATTTGTTTTCGAAGGTTGAGAAAAGTTAACGAGAGTCATAATGAAAAATGGTATGGACCACACCAATTTGAGGTCCCTTTCTTAGCTCTGATACCGAGCTGGAGCGATACAATAAGTGACCAGTTGAAGATTGTATTCGAGCTCATCCCATCTGTAGCGGTTTGTGTTACCGCTGACGGTAGTAACTTGGCACGTCAAGTGTGACCGTCGCAGCCCCTATCTACGCAAAAACAAACGAGTGGGGCGTACCATTCAGTTGTGAGCCGACTAATTTATGTTATGTAGCAAGCTATAGCGATGTAGCCACCTTCATCAAGCTTTCGAAGCTGGGCCAGAATGAGGGACAGGGCAGCTGCCAGAAAGAAATTGATATCTCGCAGGAAGCTGTATCGGAAATGTCTATAGTAATGAATCTAAGGGTGTTTGCAGCATATTTGACCGCCGCAGGGGTGCCCTTCTATGAGCTCGAATTGTATGTTCAAGGCGGGATATTACTGCGCAGCGGTGTAGATGTATTCGTCCAGCTCGCGGTATGCTTGGTCCAAGTTATCGTTGGTGATGATCTTGTCGAAACTGGCGGATTTGGAATATGCGAGTTCTTCCTGGGCGCGGTTGAGTCTCTGCTGGATGCTCTGCTCCGTCTCGGTGCCACGGCCTCGCAACCGTGCCTCGAGCTCCTCGATGGAAGGCGGTGAGACGAAGACGAAGCGCGCCTCGATGTCCGATGCCTTGACCTGCTTCACACCCTCGATCTCGATGTCGAGCACGACGACCTTTCCCTTGGCTGTCTGCTCCTCGATACTGGCAAACTGTTAGCGGATGAGGTGCGGGGGCGCGGGGCATATTGAGACATGTACGCACGTCGCCTTGGAAGTCCCGTATAAGTTGCTCCCGAACTGCGCGTTCTCGACAAACTTGTCCTGTGCAATCAGCTCCCTGAAAGCTTCCTTCGTCACGTAGTGGTAGTCGACGCCGTCCTGCTCGCCTGGTCGGGGGCTGCGCGTTGTGTGGGAGACGGAGAGGGTGAAGATTTCGGGGTGTCGCTGGAAGAGCATCTTGATCAGCGTGCCTTTGCCGACACCGCTGGGGCCAGAGATGACTATCGGCCGACGATCGGAGGGAGAAGCCATTGTGGAAAGATATCTAGACAGCAGGCCGTTAGACAATACAGCGTGATTGATCGTGTTCTCGCAACTTACCTGGGTGGGTTGGAAGCAGGGGTATGGAGATGCTTGGCGGTTGGGAAGCCAGCCGCAACCTTTTTTGCTGGGGCGCGCAAGGTGAAAAGAAACCCCGGTATCCGCAGCATTTCCAGCAGCAACTGGGAGGGTGACTAAGGAATCACGTGCCAATCATGAGCAGTCCGCTTAGCTGGAAATAGAGCCTTTAGGCTGTGACTGTACCCCGGATTTCTATGAGACGGGAGTTGTTTTAAGAGAAGCTTCCCGCCGCGATATTTCCTCCAGCAAATAGTATTCCTAGCTGGCAAAAGAAAGGGGGTTCGAGTTGAGGGGCACATCTAAAACAGGCTTAGCGCTATGACTTATGTCAGCGGATCTACGCCGGGTGTGCCACTTGGAAGACGAACGAGTAAACAAGTGAGACAGAGACTTCGGAGCTTTATACTTACCGCCGATCCCGCTTTAGTGTAGCAACAGGAGGCGATCAAGAGGTCGTACTGTTTGTGAAGTGGACAGTCAGCGGTAATAGCGCGAAACCCGTTAGGTGCGACAGCGCCAAGCCCGTCGAATAGTTACTGTCGTCTTCTAATCACGACCCATCACAGAAGTCAGATGGGGTTCCGTTGCGGCATCTGCGGACTTGAGGTTGGTCTCGTCCTGAGAAAAGGCGATTGGCCAAATAACTTTCGCATATGTGAGTAGTCTTTCATCAGCTTATGATAGTACTACTTGTCAGACTATACCTTGGCCTGCCTGACCGACTTGATACCAGTGTATTCCGATTCCCTGCATGGCGGCAAAATAGAAACCAAGGTGTCAGGAGTTGGCTTATATCGGGATCCAGAGTTCGAAGAAGACTCCTGGGTTGCGCCTGTCAGCTACGATGTTCGCTGGTATGACCCAGATCGCGGTTCTCCTGTCACTGCGAGCGACACGACTATCGGTGTAATGTGGCAAGGTCCATCTCAAGGCCGTCATGGCTTCCCATTCCATGAAGCTTGCTGGGAGCTACTCGAAGCGGTTCACACCCCGGAACCAATCCCGCTACGCGCTCTCTACGACTTGTGCAGGTCCCTCCCACTCAAACCGGGGGGTGAAAGTCTTCGATGGCATCATGACTTTGGGGGGATTGTCCCTCTGGCTCTTTGGGGCCCATATCCGTGGCTTGACGACCCAATGCTACTAGCTGGGTCAAGCGATGAAGACTCGGTGGACGGTGATTCACCTGTGGATACACCTTTGTATAGTTCTGCATCAGCGTGCCCCAATGAGGTCCCGGACTTTCAAAAGTTGCTGCTCCAAGTCCCAGACTGCCCTTCTGGCACGCTGTTTGACCGACGACAAGACAGATCAGGGGATCCTTTTGATATACTTCCAGAAGAGGTTTGCTCTGAAATTGCAGCTTACCTGCCCAACCCAGATTTCTTCAACGCTCGCCTAGCCTCAAGGGCATTCTGGCCTATTTTCCATAGCCAACAGTTCTGGGCCTCCAGATTCAAAAAAGGGGGGGAGCTCGACTGGCTAGGCGAGGCTCCAACTTGGACATACATCAATCCCCCTCAATGGGCACGACTTTATCGTGCAGTAACTACGGCATATTCTCATAACCTGCATCTTGAGAACAGGAAGAGAATATGGGGACTCGCCGACAGCCTTCGCATGATTATTTGCCAATCCCGGAATGACCTATCCAACAACGTAGCGTCATCTATAACTTCTGGCCAGTTTGCTTGGATGAGTGCAGGCGGCGACGTGCAACCAGAGACCAAAGGCGTTGCATCCAAACAGTTTTATGAAGGGTGTCGCGAGCTTTACAAGCAAGAAGTCTCTTTCAAGACAGCAATATCGCGTATCGTCTGCTCAACGATTGACATAGGGGATGATCGATACGTGAATGGAATCGAAATCACCTCGAGTGCAGGCGAAGTCGCACACTTGGGTTACAGCTTCACAGGTACAAAAACAGCTCTAGATTTAGACGGCAGGGTGCTCCAAGGCTTTCGCCTAGTTTTTGGGACAGCTGGTATCCACGGTTTCCAATGCGTTGCAGACGGTCGAACCATACCGCAATGGCTTGGGTGTCAGCAGGGAGTGTTACAGACAGAGCGCGTCGTAGCGAAGGAGCCCATACTTGCTATCCGCGCTGCGTTCGACGTAAGTTACGCCCGCTGTCTTCATACATAAAATCGTCCTTGAAATGATTCTCTTATGCTGACGTGCTTTGGAGGGATTCAAACTGGTTACTCTGTCAATAGCAACACAGTTACTCCCGCAGGCTACAAAGGAACAGTTCGAGAACCGCCCTCTGCGAGATGTCGCTTTGTGGCATCCCGAGATCCCAGGCCCAGCTTTGCATCTGAACGAACAGGGCTTCACCAAGCGGATCGAGTGCTCCACAAGGTTCAAAGTGCTCTCATGGTTCTTATTTGGAGGGCCCGGCGGTGCTCGACTGCCCAAGTTGACAGGTATTTCTATTACCTGGCCAGATCGGATGCAAAGTATCGAGTTTTTGTATGACTCCGACGAGGGCTCACGAAAAGAGCGCGTTCTAGGCCGATCCCCGGAGTTCTGCTTGGGATTCGAGACTACAGAGTTTTCTATCGATGGCCCTGGCGGCGAGCGCATCGATCGGGTAGACTTGTATTTACAATACGTGCCACCACACAAAGGCCCACTCGTGTTTGGGTCTCGAGGAGTGTATGTAGAAGAGGGCGTACTAAGAGGTCTTCAAGTAAGCATTGGTCGTATCATGATGCAGCTCGAGCAGTAGGCTTACGACTTAGATCACGACGAACTGGGGACGGTCTTGCGAGTTTGGAACGACACAGTCATCACCGCGGTGTGCTCTCAAAGTGACCCCGATGGAGATCGCGGCTGGAACGACTATGACGGGGTTCTACATAAACCATGTATGTCGCGCATCGCACAACTTTGGGTTACTTAATTGACTTGACATAGTTTCAACTTCCCGGAATTACTGGTCTTGGGGTGATATCTGAAGCGATAGACGCAAGCTAGGGCCATCGGAACGACAGTCTCGATACCATTGGTATCGACGACTACACGTGTCAATGACTGGTGAGGCTGGCCCTGGCGCAATTCGTGCAAGCGTGGTTATACTACAATTCTTATGTATGAGGAGATAGCTACGAAAGGTAAGATCAATAAGCTTGGGCTCGAGATTTGACTACAATTCTTCATATGTGTAGATAGATCTGGGCCGTCACTTGAAATCCACGAAGCGCAACGAAGCTTCCAAGCTCATAATACAAAGAATTGCTGTCATCAAGAATTGTATAGCGCTCTTTGTAATAATAAGCGCCGTAATCACAACTTGCCTTAGCAGCAAGTTGGGTGATTGAAGATGCAAATAACACCATCGATAGTGTGGAGCCTCACTCCCGACCTAATTCCAAGGGACCAAGATACAGCAACAGATTCGTCCACCTAAGCACTTCTAGCCGACACCGGTGCAAATCATCAACGAGCTACGTCGTCTTTTGGCCAGTCACGCCATCTTCAATGCGGGTGTGGCAGCGATATCCAAGAGGCTGATTCGACAGCGGGTGTCATGCCTCATGGCGCCATCCGCTTCGGCTCTCTCATTCCCATACCGGCTGAACGGTAGAAGCAGACAAAATGAGCCTGGTTCCGATAGTAGAGATGAAGGAGAGGACGGGAGTGAAATCAAACCTTGAACTTTTTGAAATATTTCTGGGCTTCGTCGATCTTCGTTGTTGTTGATAAGGTAGCCAGCATTGTTGGACGGATTCTTCTCCTCTGACAAAGTCCCCGGCCATCCATCATTACCTCGGTTCCTTTCTTCAGGTCTTCAATGATACTGTAAGTTACGAAGCATCTTAACGACGACGCATATCGCCCAACTATTGTCAGTATGAGTCCGATTGGCTCCGTGGATGCTTTTGCGTCCAACACCACCCCGGTCGCCCATATACCAGCGACCCAAACGGTGTTGCTCTTACACGGTGTACGACAACAATACCAAGTGACGGACGGTTATGCAATCCCGAGTACAACTCACGACCATGAGCTATTGGTGAGGAGCAGTACGATTGGCCTAAATCCAATCGATTGGAAGTCCCCGTGAGTCCAGTACCAACAACCACAAATACTTGGACCGAGGCCTCATGACCAGTACCACTAACACGGCATGGCCCTAGAGACTTCGGATTCGGCATCCCAGAATTGCCATACATATCAGGACGTGAAGCAACTGGTGTGGTAGTAAGAGCTCCAAGAAGTTCGTCAAGAATAAAGGCCAACGATCAGGTGGGTGTTCCCTGACAAGGAAACATACAACGGGCGGCCTTCGACCAAGTTTCTAACCCTCGACAGGTCATTGTCATATCCACAGACTACCGAGACCTTCGCAAAGCCACATACCAACAGTTCGTCGTGGCCTCCGACTTCAACGTGGTGAGGATCCCCAAGGAAATCACGCTCAGCGAGGGTGCCACCATGGGCGTCGCCTTCGTTGCCGCATCTTTAGCGTTGGGCATCTGTCTCGGCGTCGACTTCACACAAGCCCACCACGGGCCCAACATCCTCAGCTTAGTGCGATCCATACCTGAAGAATCACTGCCCGCGGACATACGGGACGAGTGTCTCAACGGAACACTGCCCAGCGAAGGCGCCCAGCCAGGAGACTGGATCGCCATCTGGGGCGGATCGTCGACCTCTGCGAGCATCGCCGTCCAACTTGCCCGCCTCGTCGGGCTTCGCGTCGCATTAGTCGTCGACAACGCCAAGCACGGGCTGCGGATATCCCAAGACCCCGTGCTTCGACCCGACCTCCTCGTCGACAGCCATGACCCCGACCGAGCCGTCGCCATCCTCCGCGCCAACACCAAGGGCAAGCTTCGCTTCGGCATCGACACGCGCGGCTGCGACACAGCCGAACTCCTCCTTCGCGCCCTGGGCCCCGAAGAACTTCACCGGAAGACCGCCCAGGCCGACTCGCCTCCCAGCACGCCGCCCGCCGAGCCCAGCGTGCCGGCGCACCTGGTGGGCTTGAGCGGCCTGCCGAAGGGGGAACAGCCCGTGGGCGTCGTCTTCCATACCATCCCCGTGAAGCTGTTCCATGAGGTGCCGGAGATTGGGGAAGCGCTATCGTGTTGGCTCGAGACGCTTCTGTCAACGCGCGCGATAACGCCGCCGCGGATAATAGACATTGAGGATGGGTTGCATAGTGTGAACAAGGGGCTGGATCGGATGCGGAGGGGGGAGATTAGCGGAGGGAAGCTTCTTATTGATGTGAGCGCATAGGATGAGGTGAAGAGTGTATATACGTTGAGTAACCTAGGAATGTCATCTCGTCAACGCATAAGGCCAGAGGTATAAGATTCCATATAATCAAAAGCAAGTCTTATTCTGCGTTTCAATCTTATTCTGCGTTTCAATCTTATTCTGCGTTTCAATGGATCTTGGAGGTTTGAAGTTCGAGCTGGGCTAAGGAAAGAACAGAAACTCACAGCCGACTAAGAGAACATTGGTGCACCGGAAAGACACCATCTCATCAACTTTGTGCTATGCACACCACCAGCGACAAAATCTACAACAAATGAGCATTTCTTCATCTATCTTCATTACTCTTATTCGTTTGCGATTCACATTGTAACTCTTTCAGTCCCTCGTATTTGATTTCCCCCGATATGCAATGTCGTCATACCCACCCTGACACATGATTTCGCGTCATTCCCCAGCCCCAGCTATCTCAACTCATGAATCGCAGGTCACTCTCCCAGCTTCAACACCGCCCGAAGCTTCATTCAACCGCGACACGCGCTCCCTCCCCATGTCGTCACGCTCATTCTCCGAGGAGGCGGTTCAGCAGCCGCTTCTCACCAACCAGCACGATGAGGATGACCGCGAGCGCACCGCGGGCCGATCGCCGCCGCCTCCGGGCTCGAAGCGCGGGACCTTCACCAAGAACCTCGGTGCCATCGAGGCCTTCGCTATCGTGATCAGCATCGTCATCGGGAGTGGTGTTTTTACTTCGCCTGGGTCAATCGACACCAATGTCCCGTCGCCGGGCGCCGCGCTGGTCATCTGGGCGGTCGGCGGGTTGCTGGCGTTTACGGGAGCGCTGACTATGGCGGAGTTGGGGACGGCGATTCCTGGTGAAGGTATGAAAAGCATCATGAAACACATCGATACTCTGTACTGTTGCTAACACCGTTTCAGGTGGAGTGCAGCCGTACCTTCGTTACATCTTTGGTGATGTTTTTGGATTCCTCGCTGCTTGGACGTGGATCGTCGGCGTCATGCCTGCGACTCTAGCGATCCTGAGCATCGTCTTCGTCGAGAGCATATTCTCCGCCAAGGGTGTGACTGATCAAGCCGGGAGCATCAAGCACAAGCTTCTCTCCATTCTCATCCTAGTCATCGTCAATATTGCCAACTCCATCAGCACCAAAGCCAGTACACGCCTAAACAACTTCTTCGTCACCATCAAATTCATCACCATTTTCGCGACCGTGCTAGCAGGTGTTGTGGTGGTGATTCTCCAGACTTCGGACCATGACAGAGACGTTGGAGGAGGCGATTGGTTCAAGAAGCCTTGGTTTGGCTTTCGAAACACCATTGCCCCTGATGGGAGCGAGATTGACTGGGCGAAGCTGGGCCAGTGGGATATGCTCGGCCACTATTCTGCGGCCCTCTACGGTGCACTTTGGGCATACTCGGGATGGGACAAGGTACACGCGAACTACTATTCTTGACTGATACTTGTCTTGCAATGCTCATGGACTCACCGTTTGCAGGCCATCTACATCACAGCTGAACTATCCGCACCGGCACGTCAGCTTCCTCTTGCCCTTAACACGTCTATCCCAACCATCATTCTCTGCTTCATTGCCACAAACGCCGCTTACTATATCCTCCTCCCGTGGGACGTGGTTTCGACGACCGACAGCGTCGCCGTGGTAAGTGAAGACTTTTTCAGCAAACTACGCGCACCATCTGCTAATGCGCCACCTCAAGACCGCTATAACGCGACTCTTAGGCACAGGCTTCGGCATCATTGCAGCCATCATGATCTGCCTTGTCGTCGCTGGCTCTCTCCTCGGAAACTCCTTTGTCGGCGGCCGTATGGCCGTCGCTGCTGCGAACGCAAACTGGCTGCCCCGTGTCTTCGGCGTTGTCGGCCAGGTTGGCTTAGGTTCACGTACGAACACCGGCCTGCGAGACTCAAGCCCCTCCGCGACGACCAAGTCCAAGTCAGACGCGCCGATAAACGCTATCATTCTATCCACCATTCTTTCTACGTTGTACATCCTACTAGGGAACTTCCGAGCACTCCTCACGTTCAATGGGCTCGGCGAATACTCCTTTTTCTTTCTCACTGTCCTTGGAGCACTCATTTTAAGATACCGGGAGCCACAGCTCCACCGGCCGTATAAGCCGTATGCATTGATCCCGGCTGTGTTTGCTGTTGTTAGCGGGTTTGTCGTCGTACGCGGTGCCATCTTTGCTCCTGTTCAGGCGGCTGTGTTGGTTGCGGTTTGGGGAGTTGGACTGGCGTTCTACTACATCAGGAGGTGGCGAACGCATCAAGATTGATCTAGCAATACAACATGTTGTTACTTGTTCGTGGTCTAAGGGAGACAGGTACTCGATATGCACTCGACAGAAGCATTTATACAAGAGAGGGTATGTCCTGAGATGTTTATACTATTTCAGCATGTGTCTATCACTTACTTCTTCAGAAGTCAATATTTAGTAATATAGCAGTTTGTATATTTAGGCAGATGGTTAGATGAGATATTTTCAAATGTTTTCCCCAAGAAAACCACCCACGACCTGCGAGATAGAAAGTAAGCGATCCTGGACTCCAAGTAGAGAACTTACCTTTCACGACACCTACCCTCTAGATCACCCGCATCCAACAAAACTTTGTCTACCATCGCCCCCAAGCTACTTACGATGCCTCGGGCAACCTCATCCAACTCTCAGCCACGCCTCCACACTCCGTGCACCAAAGACTCTCCACACCAAGCAAACTAAACGTCCCGCCACAATCATCCTTGACCAGCACCGGCACATCCTGCATCGTCACGCACTCCTCGCAGTACAGCGGGAACATACCCGCCTTGGCGTCGAAGCAGTCCACGCACCACCCGGGTCCGAGGTGCAGCGTGCGGGCGTTGCACTTGGCGCACACGTCGAGATACGTGTCTGGCTCCTTGGCCGACTTACCTTTGGCGGCGGCCTTGCGGCACACGAGACAGTCTGTGGCGATGCCGCGGAAGTGCTTCTTGCATGAAGGGCATGTCTTCTGCGGGGGGTTGAAGGCTGGCGCGAGTTGGCCTCGCAGGAAGCACTGGCGGATGTAGTCGGCGTCGAGGGGGTTGCCGCTGGCTTCTTGGGAGGAAGACATCGTATCCTTGAAGACTGTTAGATGCTGTGTGTTTAGTACTGGAATGCTGTTGGAGAAGATGCTATTTGTCAGTCTCGGACTGTGCTTGGAAAACCTGTTGCTTGTCAGTCTTGAACTGTCTCTGTATGGTGAGTGCTGCTTGTTAGACTTGGAGCGGTGGTGAGGAAAACAGAAAGATGGGGATAACGTACATGCTATATGCCTTTTCCTATCCATATATCCTGCGGAACAGCAGTAACTGTTCTATTGTGCTTGGGATGTCATTGTTAGACGGCTGGGTTATTGTGCCGAACATTTACGTTGTCCTGCTTAGCTATTGTGCTGAACACATACGTTATCCTGCTTAGCTACTGCCTTGTATCCTTTTTTCCTCGATATCGACTAGGACAACAATGCGCAAGTAGGTATTACCCCCATATAAGAAGTGTTCAAAAACTTCGAGAGGAAACACACCTGAACAGTCCTCGTAGCTACGGATGATTACAACTTGCTACGGTCGCTGTAGCAGATTGTCAAATTGAACACCGAACTAAAGACTTACGTTGAGAAGAACGGAGAGGCCGGACAAAGACCCAGAGGGCAGAACGATTCGAAGACCTTCTCTCGGGACTTCATCCCTATCGATTCTAAATTCGATAAGCACAAGAGACCGTGATGTCGGTTCAGTGATCAAGAATAAAAAGTTGTCGAGGTAGATTTACAATACTCGGGACTGGCAGTCGACTCGGCTGGGGTACTCTCGAGTACATGACCACTTTGATCCTGGAAAGCAACAAAGCGAAACACGCTGGCCGGCAAAACACGAAAAGGGCAAAGTCAGATTGGATAAGAAACAAACATCAATAAAACTCTTTTTCGTGACATGATATCAGCTCAGTCAGAAATTCGCTCCTCATTTTCCGCTTCGTAGATGAAAAACCACCAACGTCCATTTCGCTCGACATGGATGTCTACCCTTTCATTCCTCACCAATATGTGATCCCTCCAAAGTTCAGATTATACCCTCATCATAGCGCCGGTCCTTCCCACTGCTCGCGACGCATGCGCACGTACCAAGATTGCTTATGCGGGAACGACAGCTGCCTCTCCCTCGAGAAGCCCGTGTACTCGAGACGCTGCAGGAATCTAGCCACTTATTAGCAAACGATGCTGCCGGAGTGCAAGTCACGCGCTCTCTCTCTTACCTCGCGTTATCCACTCTAGGCTCTAGGGCTACACTCATTGTGCGATAGTCGGACGTGAGGCACCAGTGCACCAGACCCGTCAGCCATACGGGGACACGGCCACGAGCCCATTCCTCGCCGATGAGCACGTGCAGGCCGCGATCCCACTCGCTGGTCTCGCCGCCGAGATACTGCCCCAGGATGTCTTCCTTTACCCAGTAGATCTCGAAGTAGCCAAAAGGCACGCCATCCCACTGTCCGATGACGGGGAAAGAGTGCGGCTGGTTGAGGGCGTTGGTGAGAAACTCCGGCTGGTGCTCACCCCAGAACTTGCTGACCCGCGGCTTGGCCATCCACTTCTGCAGCAGGGCTGTGTCGCTCAGCGTGGCCAGGTGAGGATGGTCGGGCTGCTTGTCACCCACCGGGCCCAGGTACGGCACCGGCTTGGGCGACGCCGAGGCAACGCGGAAGGACAGGTATTGGCCCACGCTGGGGACGTACCGCGTGTAGAAGACCTCACCCATACGCGGCGGCTTGGGCCGCAGCGGGTGACGGATCTTGTCGGTAAAGACGTACTGCAGCGGCGCGGGCGGGTAGTAGGTCGGGAGATGCGAGCTGGAGAAGAAGGGTCCGACGGGGAAGTTGGGGTTGGCCACGACGTTGATGGGCATCGGGCCCCCGGGCAGATCGTTTTCCAGCCGACCGAACGACGAGTGCGGCGAGTGGTGGAACGACTGCCGGAGCTGGCTGTGCGCCGAGTGCGGCGACTCTCCGCGGTCCGGCGAGCTGGGCCGGCTGCTGGTGGGCGACCCGGGGAAGGACGCGGTGCCGCGGTTGGGCTGCAGCGAGAAGAGGAAGAGACGGCCCGGGAGCTGCCAGAACATGCGGCGGGAGACGAACATATGGGCCCAGCCGTCGCCGTTGTCGTCGATGCTCGTGCCGACGGCCGTGTCGGCCGTGGCGAGGAGCCCCATGCGCTCGAGCTTGGGGATCAGGTTGCGGCCGCGCAGGACGCCGTCGCGCTTGATGTTGATCCTCCACTCGCCGCGCGGCTTGGCCGACACAGGAGTATCGCGGGCCTCGGGCGCGTGGATGTGCGGCGCGGGCTCGGCCTGCTGGAAGTACCAGTACAGTGTGATCCAGAGCATCATGGCGATCTGGCGCGTGGGGCTGGCGGCGGGCTTGAACTCGGTGCTCGAGGGGTTGGCGATGGACGAGATGAAGAGGTTGTCGCCCTGGAGCGTCGGTTTCCCGTAGGAATGGATGTGCTTCTTGGGCGGGAGAGCCGTAGCCGTGGCCGTGCCTGTCGTGCTCATCGCCGCCGTCGTCTTGATCGCATCACCATCGCTTCCGTTGTCGGCGGCCGACGATCTCGCAGCCTCGTCCGTGCCCTCGTCTGCCTCCTCAGTGTTCAGGACGACGGTCCAGCCGATAGGGAAGGCATTAGGGTGCGTGTTGAGCTCGTGGCTCTTGAAACCGAGACCAGCGAAGACGGGCTTGACCGTGAAGGTCTGGCCGTCTGGCAAGTGGATGATCTGGGGCGGCATCGTCGTCGCAGTCCGGGCGCGTTTGGCGATTTCCCCGATGACATGGAGGGGAATGGTGGGGGGGGATCGCCTCTAGCTTTTAAGCAGCTTAGCGCGGGGCTGGAATGAGGGCTTCCAACTTTCCGCCGACGGCTGAGCAACGCGCGAGACACGAAAGGCAGAAGCGCAAAGGGCTTCTGGAACACGCCGAGAACCGTTCCAGAAGACTGCCCAGTCAGGCTACATGATGACCTGGCGCGACGCGATAGTGACAAACGCGGCCGAGATGGTTGGATGTTGAGCTGTTGTTGGTGGAGTGAAGCTATCCCGTGGCCGTTGGTGCGGCCGGCCCGCTGCTGGTGGGGTGATGCTGAACTGCTTGGTGTTGAGGTCACGCACTGTGTTCTTTGCGGCTAATTTGCGCTTGTATGGCCTGATATAGCTCGATCTAGACTGTGCGATGTGCATCGACACGGTGTTGGTGCGTCACCGAGAACGGGAGATCAGGTCATGAGATGGAGTGCTCTGTTCTCGATAACCACGAGACTTTGCGAGGCTTTCCGAAAATTCAAATTTTCCATCTGTATTCGTATATTCAGATCTCAGCATCTAAGCGGTCTATGCGCCGTCAATCTGTACTGCTATTGGTGATCTGGGTGATATATCGTCTATGTACTCAGGTTCGAAATAACCTCATCGCTACAAACATATGCTCTCAACACACTCATCTACCGGATTTATCTCCTCGCTCCTATTACACTTGTATATGCATCTCCTTCATGCAGCATCAATCTGTACACCGCATGCCTCTACTTCTTGTCCTCCGATGGAGAAGATGAAGCCGAATTCTCTCGTTCCTCATCATCATCCTCGTCCGCTTTCCTCTCGCTGCTCTTCTTCTCCTTCTCCAGAATCTGCTTCACGTCCTCGCCCAGATCTTTCATCTCGTCCCACTCAACATCATACTCACTCGCGATGATCTTAATCTCTCTCCGCAGCGCATTCATCTCGTGCACAATCTGCTCCCACTTGTCCGGCTGGAAGCCGCGCTCTGAATACAGCGCTGTCTGCCGCTTCGATACCGTCACGTTCATGGCAGCCTTGTAGCTGAGGTCGCGGCTGATGAAGAGGAACCACAGGTAGCCACCCATGATGGTCGTCAGGCCCGCCAGGTAGGTAACGGGCTCCACCAGGTCCCAGCCCGCATCGGTGTGGAATGTAACATAGTACACAATGGCCCACCACGTAGCTAGGGCAGCAAAGCCTCCTTGGGCAAGGCGATGGGCTCCCTTGTGGGCGAGGAGGTCGCACTCGCTCTTGATCTTGGCCATGGCGTCGATCTCGCGTGACATCCGCCGCAAATTCATGCGCATGTAATACGTGCGGTCCTTGAAACTGGGGACTGCCACTCGTAATTCCCTGTCGAAGCCCTCGATCTCGATGGCGAACTCTCTCCCTCGGGCGGCGTCGCGGATGAAGTCGCCGACCTCGGTGCTCCCGCTCCAACGCACCCAGTTGGCATCCTTCTTGCCGGGGCCCTCGTGGCCTAGGCCGGAATACGCAGCCACATTACTTTTAGTTTCCGACTTCTTCTTCGGTTCTTCGTGATCGGCTTCGGCGCGAAAAACAATATCTGGTAGTTTGTCGCGGCCTTTATACTGGACTGGGGGGATCTCGGCCTGTATCAGCCTCTCCAGGTAGGATAGTGGCTGCTGGGGGTGGATCAGGAGTGCCAATGGCTCAACCTGGTTGTCGTCTTCTCGATTTTCCTTCTTCTCCATGGGCTCGTTGACGTGTTCCTGCTCGGGGTGGAAATGCATCGGGAGGATCAGCTTGAGCAGCCGAGTCGGTGTAGTCAACAGCCGTCCTAGCAGCCGCGTTAGCATCAATCTTGACAACGTAGGGGCGCATCTGAACGCGTTCAGGAACGGTACCTTTAGACTCGTCCCAATTAGTCGGTGCAGGCGACGTTGACTCCGGGTGCACATGTTTGCCTTCATGTTCCCTTTGCCATGGTCGGTCGTTCTCCCTCGTCTGCGCGTTCGTTCCCGTCGTGACTTTGCGCTGCTCCCTCTGGACGGCCTCCTCGCTCAATTTCTTTGCCTTCTTCTCATATTCGTCTTCTTTCCGAGGCCGTGACGTGGAAAACGCACGACTGATTGTTGATGCTGCTACAGGTTCGCACCTCCAAGGAAACGCTTGCTGGTGTCTGAAGGTCTGGGCGGCCCGCGATCGCACGGTCGGAGATGATCGCACCGTTGCGCGCCAAAGTACATGGCTCATCTCGCTCGACTCGCAGAGATAATCTGTCAGCTGTCGAAATCGTAACAGATGTCTCCGATTTTACTCAAATGCCAAATACTGAGCGAGGACTAACGGGAACCCAAAAGTTGAAGCTGCCAAAGCTATCCGGCGTGGCACGCGTTGGACATGCCGTGACGTCACACTGCCAGCTTGCCCTGGAACGCCTCATCCAACTTGAACTTGATTGGGCGAGTCATTGAAGCTTGATCATTTGACGGGGATAGCCAAGGACCTTAAAAAGGTTGTAGGATAATCATGAAATATCCAGAAAATGAGATCATATATCGTAAATCTGGTGATTTCCATTCGAAAACATAGACTATTGCTTTCGCGTCAGCTTGCTCTACAATTTTAAATACTCATTGACTCACAGTCGCGGTCGCTTGCAAGTTGGTTACCCCCATGGCACCACCGCACCACGGCGATGCCGCTTTCGCGCACGTGATGCCTTCAGCCCTATCTCGACGACTTGATCTGTCGAAACCAGCCATATATACATGTATCGGGAACAAGGATGATAGTTTTCGATGCTCGACCATGGGCTTTCATCGACACCGCTGTCTGTATTGTTGTGATGTATGTAAGCGAGATGCAACGGGCTCAGCTGATTGTCGCACTTTAAAGGGAACCATAAATACCATAAATCCTTCTTCGTAAACCATCCATACATTCTCTAGCAGCGAATCCACCACCATCTACGGCGTGACTTTACTGTAAGCGGCCCAAGTTTAGACTCCCCAGCCTACCTAGGTAGCAAAGAGGCCGGGGTATTCTCCATCTTCGACAACCGCTTGTGGAAGTTTCTTTCTTCTGGAAAAGGTGGAACTGTCGATACCTTAACTTCATTCCGCTAAGCCTGGGCAGTTTCCGCGTTTTGAGTTCACTCCAAGCTCATGCTCGCACCACAACCAACCGCGGGAGAGGATCATCGGGGCATAAGATGCTAACAGCTCTCTACACCCCCGTGGAAACAGCTGCAATGCAGCCTGCAAGGTTCTCCCCCGTTGGTCCAACATCGAGCTCGCCTGCACTAATCAGAAAGATCATCATCCTACTCGCCAATACCAGCGCCTGTTGCTGAGGATAATGCATGGCGGGATCCCGAGACCAAGACTTGAACCTTTGATTCCTTGAGACTTCCTTTCAGCATGTTCTGACTGTACCCATCGACTCAGCGGTCTTGGAACACTGCAGCCGCCGCATGAGCACTAGTGCTTACTTCCCCCTCCCGCTCTGAATGTCGAAACATAGCAGTGGGTTTCCGGTGTAAGCTGAGGCTGGCGGAGGGTCCCAGCCTGGAAGTTATGGAGATCGGTTGGGACTTTGGATCGAGCACAAGGGTTGGGTATTGCTCGGTTTTTTGTTAGTGTTGATCCGTCAGTGAGGGCACAGAAGGTTTTAGTCTTATTTTCACTGTCAAAGTTCCATTTGTAGCTTCTCGAAGTTAGTCTGATCTACCAAGCGGCGGATTCAGCTAGAGATGTCTGTTTCTCTCACCGGACTTTCCGTACAGCAACGGCGGTGTCACTTTAAAAAGACTCGCAAACTGTCTCAAGCAACTTCTGAGCTAAGATCGACACGCCCTTATCGACCACCGTAATACCTCCATGAAACACTTGGCCCCGAAGCAACGTCCCGTCTCCATACTCCTCTGTGGGAAGTCGAGAGCGCCTCTAAGTATACGACGTTTCGTACCCGCACCACGAGCCATACGTACTGCATGCATCTCATCGCCCGTCGTTAGCATCTTGACTTAATCAACATGAACCTTAAGCGGAGCCCATACGAGCCAGTCATGCTTGTGAAGACATGACATCTCGCATCTGAGCTCGGAACCTGCCAAGCTATACCAAATCATGTCGCCAGAAACTCCTCCATCGGGGACCACCCCCGCGCAGGTTGTTCATGATGACTGCAGGACGGCCTCGACAGGGCTGCAAGGATCCGGAGACTAGTGAATAACATCCCTCACACCACCAGGCCTGTTCACCAAGCATAATCGACGGAGGCCGTCGCGATATCAACTCTTCACTCCTCCCAAGTCTTCGCCCGGCTTCCTTCTCACTCTCATAGCTGGGGAAGTCGTGGACGGGTCTGCTTACGGTGTCTGACATGGCGCATAGTAACTGCCACATGTGACTTTGACGGGAGGAAAATTACTGATTATCAGTCTTTCCCAACAGTCTTAGCGAAGAGACCTTACTCGAAACAGATTTTTGTACCGACTGCTTGGAACTGTCGCTAGGCTGTCGTGGTCAACTGCAACTCTGCGCTGTCAGCCGTAGACGCAGTCGCTGCAGTCACCGCACGCAAGGGATCGCATCCCATACGGGCTCCTCGTCTAATAGCAGCACATCAGCTGCGTCTCTCTCTGCCTTGATGCTGCGAGAAAATAACGCATACCGCTCATTACGTGGAGCTCTCGAAAGTTTGTCTCCCGCCCGTCCCCATATCAAGTGTTGCCTTTCCCAGGATGAGGCGAGATGGGCCATCGTCCTCTTCAAACGGGCACCAAGACTGGCCCGCTCGGGCTTGTAGGAGGTCGTCGGAAAACAGCATTAGAGTTGACAAGATGGTGGCTGTCTTCTGGAGCCTGGGGGTGTCGGCTGATAGTTGCGGTTTGCAACGACGAGGCTGGTCGCCAGCTACCGTGCGAACTGATAGCCCGACCTGGCTTTGCAGCATCTATTCCCAGTCGGTACATGGCGTGCTTCCAAGGATGATGTGCCGGAGGGGGTGTAGATGCTATGTCTCTGTCGTCAGACGGGATGGTACTTTGGGTCGTTTGTGGCCCCTTTCCTACCCCTAGGCGCATCTCTAGGCATAACGACACACGCTTAAAGTCTACCAGATTTTTTTTGTCTAAGCTTTCTTCTCGGCCGAACAGGCTTGTCCGGAAGCGAAGATTCTTAACTCTTGGGCACACCGTGAGCGTGTCAGCACTGTCGAACCCGGCGCTCCGTATATGATACCCTCGCCGTCATCCAGCCTCGTGTCCACCGAAGGTCCGACCGCCGCACACGCCCCGGGCAACCTACGGGGCGTAGTAAGGAAAGCAGTTTCATGAAACTACGAGACCTAGGCGTTGGTTCCTGGCCTTGTTGAGTGACATGAAGATCCCGCTGACATACATGACCATCGCAGCACAAGGCTCGATTTGGAGAGCGGTCGTTGGATCGAAGAGGCCGGCTGCACGTCTAGCAGGGGAGGCACTGCATCTTTCCGTGACCGTAACCTATGGCTCTTCAGAGACTCATGCCGTCAGCCTAATAGCTTTCAATACGCCCCACGCTGGCAGGGCGATAGCTCGGCGCTAGAACCATCGAGGATGAATTCTAGATCTTGGTCAAGGAACCCATTCGATTTAAGAATGGCGAGGGCTGTTTACGGTTCGGACTTGTGATGGTTGCCGTAAGCCTCCATCCCGAAGAGGCTTCATCATTCGACCTGCCGCAGCCATGACAATGAACCCCGCGGCAGATGACAGAACTTTGATGTGGTTTACGTCAGAGCGTGAACCATGATTGACCCCTCCATCGGGAATGTTTGTGAATGATTCAGCCTTGATTCGAAGTGTCGTATCCCGGAGCCTCAGGAAAGGCTGGTTGTCCATGGTCGGCACAGATGCTCACTCGCTCGCCAAGTCAAAGTGGCTTTTCCTAGACGAACGACGCAGTAGGGTGTTCGATAGCCTTAGTCGACCAAAACTCTGTCAAATGTATTTCCTCTTTGGGTTGCATTACCCCATTGTGCGCGAGGCTCTGTTCGGCAGTCAGTCAGCTTGGCTGTTGACTCCTGGCGTATATAATTACATCCAAGCTTGGTTTCTCCGGTGGCTCTTCGTAATCCGCCCGATATTGGAGCATATTTAGTATCGGAGTATTCGCTATACGCCTTACGGCCGGGGATATTGGCGATGACAGAGTGAGCAGGGCACATCGAACTCGGGCAAATCGTAACTCAAAGCCACACCGTGACTAACAAACCAACTGGCTTACTCAAACGTTCCGCTCGCGGAACCTTGTCAGCGTGGATGATTCTGCTTCATCCCCGCGTGGGAGCTGTTTTGTCGGCGAATCGCCAACTGATACCATCAACGCGTTGTCAGCCTTACGGGGCCCTAGTGCGTTAGTCGGCGACCAGCGCACAACATTACCCGATCGGGGCAAACTATCGTCAGAAATGTCTACTCTTCCGCGAGATTTCATAACGCGGAGTTGGTTCCACGGGGTGTATGTCATGCCCGAATTTGCCTCTTGCAGCGCGGACGACCCTCGACGCGGGTAACTATGGCTCCCATATAAGCCGAAGACATGGCCCAGATCCAGAATGGAGGCATATGTAGCGCCACCACCTGCCCGTGCTTGTTGAAGGAGGAGTCAGCGGAGGATGAGTTGTAGCAGGGGTGAACCCCAAGGGATGAGGGGATTTGAGAGGTTGGGTTTGAAGTTGTCAAGAGTGGGCTAGTGGGAAAGGGGCTTGGCAACCTCACTGTTTTTTAGAGTAGAACATGAGTAGAATTCGGATCTTCGGTAGGTACTAGGGCTGATCGTTCATGGCGGCTGGGCGTCTGGAAGGGTTCGGATTTGTTTCCTTGCTGGCTCGCTCTTCTTAGCAAGATATCCCTGGGGATCCGAGATCCGCGCCAGACAGCTCGCATCAGGAACCATCCGATCCTCCCGTCTCCAATTGCTGATGCCTCGTCTCCCGCTAGCATAGCCCTCTTCGACCGCTCCGACCAGGGCCAAGTCCTCCTCTTACTTCCATGTGCTCTCACAGTGTCTCCAGCCGCACGCCCCGTAAGCCCTAACGGCTTTCTTTTTTTTTTGCATCCACGCCCCCCCTCGGCTCGAACATCTAGCGCAAGCTTTCCTCCCGCTACTGATGTACCGTTGAAAGAGGATAAGCCCAGGAAGTAAAAGGCGAATGCGCACGGCTGATTCTTGTCGCGAGTCCGTGATCACGGAGTCGCGAAGGGCCAAAGCGGAGCCCGGAACAGTTGACGGCTGTAGTTATCACCGGAGGATGGTCGGCGATCATCGAGCAGCTTCACTGCTGAATCAAGAATCGCAGCCTCCTCGTGTGATACAACTCACAGGTTTCCACCCCGAGGGCCGGCCCCGGGCGGCATCCTTAACCCCATAGTCGGACCCGGTCCAACTGTCCTCTTGATTGCATCGTCCACCTTGCCCTTTTGCAGCGAGAAGGCGGGAATAATCCACGCGCCACACGAGCACCTAAATCCCTTCCAGTCGTACCTCCCGACGCCAGCACCGCACTTGGCATTGGGACAGATGAGCCGGCCGTTCAACTCGCCCTTCTCGAGCGTGCTTCGCATCCAACTCAGGGGCTCGATGATGTAGTGCTGGCAGGGCTCCGTAGGACGGCCCGGTCTCACGAACGGCTTATGGTTCTTGATGAACGGCCCCGTAGCGAGCGTACAGCGGCACTTTCTGCAGCGGAGGCTGAGGCCGGAGTCGTGGCCGGATTCGTCGGGGGACTGGCTTTCCTCGTCCTCAAAACGTAGCCGAGTGGGCGCTTGCCCAATGGCAACATTCTCCTCCACTTCCCGCTTGTAAGTCCAGCGCTGATATAGCGGGTGGTCTTCGACGTTTTCGGGACAGCCCATCTCCCACCAGATGCTGAGTTGGTCCATAAAGCCCGGGTTGGGCTCGGCCATGGGTCGCGTACGTTGGATGTAGGTAAGTGCAGCGCGGACGGCCTCGTCGGCGGTTTCCTTCCGCGATCGGGGTTCGGACTTGCTGGGGGGTTGCTGGTCGGCGACTGTGGGATCGGAGACGATGTCGGGGTTGAAGCGGTTGGGATATCGCCAGAGGAGATAGGCAATGGTTGCGGCAACTGATCGTGACTTGCCAGCAGCGCAATGAACGAAAACTCCTCCAGTCTTCCCCTTGTCACTAATCTTCAACTCCTCCAACCCCTTGTTCAGCTTTGCGCCCCCAGCATCCTGGTCATCTGTCTCCTCAGTTACATCAGGCTGCTCGGAGTGTTTCAAGCCATCATGGATGAACTGGACGGCCTTGGGGAGGTGAACGAGCAAGTCTGCATCTTCAACATCGTCGATATCAATGACAAGGTGCTTAAAGTGCTTCCCGTACTCGCCCCATGGCTCATCCTTGAAGTTCTTGAGGCTGTTGGGGTTGAAGCCCACGACTGAGAGAACATGGGTGATGTGACGATCAGAGAGCGAGTCAGAGCGGCGCAACGCCCAGATCCTAAACGGTTTAGCATCGGTGTGATAGTTGGATGTCGCATCAAGAGATGCAGTGTCAGACGAGAGGGGCCACTCACCCGCCAACGTATAGGTCGTCCTGCCCGTCAATCTTACTCAGTGCCATCTCGGCGATGCTCTGCTTGAGGGCTTCCAGCTCTCCGTTGGCAAACTTGTGACCAACTTCTTCCCACTGTGTCGGTTTCGAGTCGTCCACAGTCTCTGGAGCCTCCGCCTGGCTGCTTGCCGCCTCGGCGGCTTTCTTGGAGTTATCCAGGCTGGGCAGAGCGTGGTGTTTGTGTGGTGTTGCTAGGGCGTCCCTTCGGATCACGTCCTGGTGGTTTGCGTTACTTTAAATGATCGTGAGGAATGCTATAGTTCGATTCAGTTTCGAGCTTTAGAGGGTCAGAGCTGTCCGGTGATTTGCTGGCTTCTGCTGAACTTCTTGAAATGTGTATCGTCTTGACGCCGCTTGACTCAGAATCTCAAAAGTCAAACCCAACTTTTCTGCCTGCCCCTCCTGCTGCGCCACAGCTACCTGTACCCCGCGCCGTTGGAACCGTCATCACCAGCCACACGAAGTCGGTCTTCGGTGGAAACAGCACCCGTCCTCCGTAGGGCTGTCACAGTTACTCCAGTGCTCCACCACATCCTACCCATCTAGTGCTTGTCCGTCTCCCCGATCCGTTGCAACTAAACTCAGAATCTCAACTGTTGAACCACCCCGCCAAGAGTGTGCCAAGAGTATCTGCACGTTCTCTCATATTATTCTGGTTTGGGCCAGACTCAGCCCCGAGGCAGATCAACTGACATCCAGTTCCGCTGTCGAGCGGTCATCAGCCGCTCACCGTAAACGGGCTAAGCGCTATGTATTCAGCTGAGAAAAGGAACACGACTTTCCTAAAGCAGCATTTCGTTAGGCTTCGTAAGCTCAAAGTAGGGTCCTCTTGTACAGTAAGTGCTATCAAACTTTATAGTTTAGTGCGGCATATGTCATCGAGAGGGGCCACAATCTACGGGCAATTCAGGATCACATTTTCGTAGGAATAGATGCGTCAATAACTGAGCTACATCTTTCAAGTGTGCACACACACATGTGAGAAGTTAATATCATTCACGACCTTTAGCCACGAACAACTCTGTCGTCTTTTCCACTGACCGTTCTTTCATCTTATAGTGACGTGTTTGTACTTCCAGTTCATCCTTTCCATCACCATTCCATATCCCATGCCCTTTTTATGCGACCCAAAACATACCATGCAATCGCAAAAAGACCCCAGCCTCGAGCCCTTGGCTGGGCCCCGGTCGACAAAACCACCTCCGAAATGCTAGCTTCTCCGTCTTGCGGGTATATATAATCACAAAGGAGAAAAATCACACGCCAGCAGCACGGCTGGGTGCTCCAAGGACGCCTCCATTCCGCGAGCACAATAAACATTCAGGCCAACCAACACCAGCCCCCCCTGGCCCTACTTCAACAGGGGTCCTCAGCCTGGTAAGCAAGTAGTGCCGCCACCAATGCATGCTTCAAGGGCCCACGCCGCACCATCCATGCGATCAGTCACTTCCAGTGCGCAGTTGTCGTCGTGGGCGTCGTTTGCTTCGGTTTTATTCCCTCGCGAACCAGTCTTATCAGATGGAGCCGAGTGTTTGAGGTGAGGCTGATCCCCGAAAGCCCGCCCGCAGGCTGTTCAACCCCGTTTGAGTTTCCATAGCAGGGTTTTTTGGTGAAACCATCCGGTCCAGGTATCGTCGTGGTTTCACCCAGCACAGCCTCCGTCGCTGCTTCAGCCCTCCAACGATGCCGGAGCAGGCGGGCACGTTAAACAGACCCTGTGCGCATGTCGGTGGCCGCGGAGTGCCCCGATTTGACTGCGGGAGATGAGGGCACGCAGCTCGGCCGCACGTTGATTTGCTTCGGCCTCAACGCATCTGCATCTGCGGCCTGCGGTCGGCCGCTCGAGGGAGACTGTGGTTTTTTTTTTTTGCGCCTGATGCTTCGGGCTCGATCCCATAGTCTGCTGGTGTTGCTGTCGTGGTCCCCGTCGGTCGCACGATCCTCCTGACTTTCGCCCACACCACCATCATATCGACAGTCGTAGGTATCACGAGTAGGCGCCTCTATTCGTAGTTGAGCCCTGGTCCACAGCTCTGCATCGAAAATGGAACCCATCTCCATCTTTCTTTCGCATTTGCAAGTTCCATGTCTCTGGCCGTCGTTGGGTCCAATAAAGGCTTCGTCTCGTGCTGACGGAGTCTGCGCTACCCCGCCTCATCCAAGCCGTCTTCCACACATCTCTCCGTCCCTACACCCCTTGGCTCGCTTCATCGTTGCACAACGGCCACATCCTGGCAGTCCTGATGCTTCATCTGCATGTTTTCGTTCGAGATGCTGGGTTCGAGTGTCGACTATTGTGTGGCGTCTTCACCTCGGGGTAGGGTCCTCCTCTAACATGCAGGCCGTCTCCAGCATGTTGGTCCACTTCCCGCTGGTGCCCGCATGGCTGTGCTTCAGGTGCTGCCGAAAGTGATCCGCTCGGAAAAACTTCTTAGATGAGTTGCACTCCCTGAACTTGTGCACCTCTTGCAGATGCCTGATGCGCTCTTCCAAGTCCTGATTTGTGGCGTGTCTGGGTGCGTTTCCACCGCTCAGCGCGCCCGGTTCCGGGCCGCGTCCCGATCGCGGGAACTCGTCGCCGCAGTATCCACAGCAATCAGCCTCGCCGGGTCGGTTTGTCGACTCGTGAAACGCGCGGTCATAGTGGGATAGCGCTGAGCAGGACCATGAATGACGGCGGACGTGGAGCGAGTTCTGGTGACGCTCTGCCTCATTCTTGTTTTTGAAACGATTGCCACAGAACGAACATTCGTATTGTTTCTCGGCTTCGTGAGCACTAGGATTTTGGTCAGCCGTATGATCTACCCGCTAGCAGGCGGCACTAATGGTAAATTGAAAGCCGGGTCGTGTAGTAAGCTAACCAGGCCGAGACTTCGTGTAGCACACGAACCAATCTCGCCGGCGTAACGTCGCAAAGAAACAATGCACACAGGATTTTGTGACTTACTTCAGCTCCTCGGCTGTCTCGAACTTTTTGGGCTTCTTGGGGCAACATTCACACATCAAGAAACCCTGAATCTTAGGTCCTCCCAGCTTCTGCACCTCAGTAAGCTTGCGCGGGCTGGTGGCCGAGACAGTCCTCGTGTGTATGGATCCCCGGCCAGAGATTGATGTTCGTGGGCTGGGGTTGAGTGAGACGGGAGTGTTATAGGGAGAGGTGCACGATGTTGGCGAGATACCACCCGGAGAGAAGTTGGTAGGTGATCGTCGGCCGTAGGAGTTGGCGGTGACAATGCTAGAGGCTGGCATAGAAAGACCTGACATGTAAGAGTTGGAGTGCGATGCTGACGACAGGGACGAGATAGATGTGCCCTGTGGGATAGTGCCCAGACGAGGTGTAGGTGATCCACGGGACCCCAGATCACGACGACGGAGAACATCAGGATGAGAAGCCATAAGGTGTTCGTCGGGAGGGCTGGCAGCCCTCCGCTTTTGACACCCAGACTTATATGGATCGTCAATGCGCAATCTTTTCAAAGATTGAGTCTCTTCCATTTCCATATCTTCACTGAAGTCGTAGCTCTTCGTCGACGTGGCATCGTCACTGTTGTTCCTCCTTGATCGACTTCGAGGGGATCGATCCACGTCAGAACTGTCGTTGGGTGAGTGGTCTCCGTAGCCAAAGAGCGCAGAGCGCGGGGAAATCGCAGAGTGCAAGGGTGTTTCTGTCAGCCGCGCTGGGGAGTCTAGAATATTGCGTGTATGGATCGGAAGCTGAACTGGGACGCTCAGTGCAGGAGGGATGCGGCTGTCTGAGGGTGTTCTTCGGTGTTGCATTTCGCTCATTGAAGCACTCAGGAGTGATCGAGGTGGTGACCTATCGAAGCTGTGTGAAGGGTTTAGCTTCGCCTTCATGTTGTCGCCATGGATCTCTGCTGGAGATTGAAATTGGTAACGGTTATGGTGTAGTCCGAACTCGGCTGGACGAGGGGAGTCACGAGATCTGTTGGCCAGAGTTAGTTACAACGACGCAGTCTAGATCCTCTGCTGGCCTTGAACGCGGAAGAACCCATCGTAGGATATTTCATACCTCCCAGTTGAGGAATAGCTGGCGTATCCCTCGTCTCGGTCTCCAAGCATGCTGCTCATATCTCTCCTCATATAACTTGGTCGGTCTTCGGCGAAGGATGAGGCCATACTCCCATAGCCACTTGCAAAGGAGGCGGCACTGGGGCCATAGTCTCTTCTCGGCTTCATATCTTGGTGGTGCTGAGGTGGCTCGTTTCCAGGAAGGTATGGTGGAGGTGGTAAGGGCGGCGGGACGTTGTCTTGTTCGTGTAGCCCAGGTATTGACACGGCAGGACTCCTTCCACCAAATCCCATGTCGTGATGGGTCGTCCTGCTTCGAAAACGGTCGGCCGATGGGACTATAATACTCGGGATGGAGGGCGGCGGCTCCCTATACTGTGGCGGATAAGCCATGGTGGATTGGCGAGACGGTTGACGTCTCGAGCTGAGGATGGAGTACGAGGTGAACCCGGGGGAGCTGAAGGTCGAGGGTCGAGGCGACTAGAACCAGGATCACGGCGCAAGCTCCGTCATAGAAAAGGCGGCAGAGGCAAGCGAAGGGTTGACTGAAGGTTTCTCCTTTTGCGCAGTCGCGTGGTGACTCGTTAGTCCAAGGTCAGGCTCGTGGTGGCGACGGCTTCGGGGAGCCCGTTTGGTCGAGGGTGCAGATATGCAAGGTCCTTGCAGGAGCCGGCTGGGGCCGCCAATGCCGATGAGCAGAACAGGGCCGAAGAAGGCCAACGACACGAGGACTTAGACTTGGCGCGTGGCGGGTTTGGCGAGGAGGAAGAGGGAGAGAATGCTCGGTGGATTGTTGGCGGTTGCGTTGGTGATGCGGTTGTGGTTGTCCAGAGCATAAAATGGGAACAGAAGGGCAGGACGCTTTAAGACTGGAACCAAGATGGACGGGTGTGGCGGCCACCTTAAGCGTGACGACGACAGCGGGGACACGGACAAGTCAACGACAAGCTGGTACAAATATACCTGTACAAACTCTCTCGGCTCTAGTGCTCGTGCAGTGATGCTGAGTAGATTCGAAGAGTATTTTCGAACAGTAACAACAGCAACAATAACAACAGAGGGCGAAGTGAAGTGAGGTGAACGATGAGCGCGAAGCAGAGAATAAGAAGAGGCGGGAAGCGGGAGGGGGGTGGGCCTTTTGGGGGAAATAGTCCAAAGGTCTCAAGGTCTCAAGGTTGCCAAGGTGGAAGTCTCTGGGAACGAGGTTCTGTGAAGTTTGGGCTGTAGGAGCGCATCCACGACTGTACATACATGTCATGTAGGCGCAGATGGACCAACTGAGTCCAGTTAAACGCTTCATGGACCCGTGGATCCATGGATCCAATGCTGGTGAATGATCCCCCCATCCCCCCCTTCTCAGATGGATGTCCAGGGCTGCTAAGGTGCTGGGGAGGGGGTGCATCCATCATCATGCTCCACATAGACATTGATCCCGACGACGAAGCCCGACCCTGAAGGGAGTGGGGAGAGCGCCCTGTAAGGTTGGCGGCCGGGGTTAGGCGTACCTGTCCAGGGCGTCGGTCCAGGGCGTCAGCGTGGGTCGCTACAGTGGACGACTCCACTGAACTGCCCCCGCCCGGGGCCGCGACAGCCCTGGACGCCCTGGAAGGCTGGCCGGGCGTGGAGGGAGTGGAGGCGTGCCACCTGTAGGGCGCTAGCCTTGAGGGCACGAGCGACCGGGGGTGTCTGTAGGCAAAGAGCCTGTAGGGCCGGCCGTTGGAGACGGTAGCACTCCTGGCGTGCATCTATTGCGGCCGCCGGTCTTGGCATTTCCGGGGCCGTGTGTAGTCTGCTCGCTCCCTCCAGCTCGCTCTCGCACTTCACCTTGAGGCTTTTGGCAGGGGTTTGGATACATGTAATAGAGAGCATGATCACGTAACAAAGGACGCCGCAGTACAAAGGTACACATTCGAATAGCGCGGAGCACAGTCGTTACTCGTGTAGACTGGAGGCAATGGTGTACGCAGAGGCCCTGGTGTAGAGGCTTAAGGCCCTGGTCCTTGGCTGGGCGACCTGTCAAATTCACAGCCTGCGTTGCCTCTGCCGTTGCCGTTGCCTCTGCCGTTGTTGGGTGCTCCAAGTACATCTCCGGCCGTCTGTTCCTCTCAAGTTCGAAATATGAATGGATGGATAGATGTCTGTGCTGTGCCCTCGTCCTCTCCTGTGCAGCCTGTGCCTCTCGTGGTCGTGCTGATGCGTGGGGCAGGCTTAGCTGACTATCATCAGCTACATTAGCCCGCCTTACACAAAGCCCTGTCAGACGCCTCAAAAGCAACTGAGGCTCGAAGTTTTAGACTTCCTTACCTCGTTGCCTTGTCGGGCGATCTAAGCTTAAAGCAGTAATTAGTTGAGGATGACGGTGCCTTGCCATCAGAAGGTCCGTCAAGTAGTTTGTTATTCATAATTACATTACTGTACCACAAAGTACGTGCCGCACCCTAGGCATGGTCGTGGCCTAGAAGCAATCCCTCGTTACCACGCCGGCGGTAATTATGTAGTAGTGCTACTGTACAGAGTAACTAATTCTACTAGTAGCTATACGATGCAATCTCAAACACCACTCCATTTGCAAGACAATTTGCATTTCTCGTTCTTTCCCCCAGTACCTGTGCCCATCCAGGATTCCTTCCCCTTCATCTACATGTACTGACTATTTCGGGTTTGCACAGTGCCCCGCTTACATGTCGGTTGTCCTCCTTCCTCAGAACTACCAATACAATGTTTTCAGTCCCTCTTGCAGAGAGTTCCACCCTACATGGATGGTACCTTCCACTTCTTTCTCAATGTCACTCTCCCTTTACGCTGTCTTCTTCTCGCAGCCTACAGTTGCCCAGCCGTTTCTGCCTCGAGTCTGTCTCCTCAACTCTGGGGAATCGAGCAAGAGCCGTTTTTCTGCTTCGAGTCGAGACTCAATCAGCTGATTATATTACCGGTTCGAACTTTGAGCACTGTGAAAGGCCGCCATGACTCGTCTTTACTCGCACCTACCCGCCGTCGTGGTGTTTCGTTTGCCGCTGACCACATCGCCGACCTCCCTCGTCATTACTCTTCAGCAGCCGCCAGGCTATTAATCAACACTTCTCCAACAACTTGCCCGCAAGATTGCCCCCAGGAAATGGTAACCGCCTTGACGTAACTTACAGGAATGAATCCTAGTCGCCCTAGAAGTCAAGGGCGGCTGGAACAAGGTTCCCCCCTCTCTTCTCCGCCTAGGGCAATCCACGACTCACCGCACATCATCCTTCTGCCAAGTCAAGTCTGAGCTTCACTATCAACAGACTACAGTGGAGAGCACGATAGGTCAGCGCAAGAGGAGAGCCGACGAGGCCCCGCGCGCAATTCTACTATAATCGCACTATCGCAATCCCGTCGCCTTCCTAGCTCCCCATCAACTCCTGAAGCCTGGCCTCGTCGGCTTCCTCAGCCCCAAGAACGCATCATCTATCAACGAGGGCCCGCACTGCTCAGGTCGATGGATCCTAGCTGTCTGCTTTCTTGACCAAGCGTACGTGGCTCACCTCGGAACACATACGAAGACACTCCTCCCACAACCCGTTGGCGACTCAATTAGAGCGGATAGGGCTGTAGTCTAGACCCTTCCTCGGGGGTCCCGCCAGCCCTACTAAAATATTAGCGCTTCACTTTCGAGTGCACTTCAAAGACGACTCCAAGACGGGATGCGACTAGTCACAAATGCCCCCTAGTCAGGCATGAAACGAACGGCTCCTTCAGTGAATGCAAATCATATCGCGCTCCTTCAACGTACTCGATTGTTTAGTGGCATCCTCAGGATTCTATCAGAGCCTAAGGTCGCTCCTCCGGGTACTGTACCTCTGCCAGATCTCCCGACCGCTTGGTCACAGTACTAGTATCCAAATCGTATCTGCCGCCAACTTACGACCGACGTCATGTCCTTATTTCATTGTCGCCCCACCTCAGCCCACTGGAGTCGTCAACAAGCATGAGCACTTGGTACTGGTCCCTGTGCCGGCTAAGGCTTCAAGAAGATAATCTGAAGCAGGTCGTCATTTAGTCATGTTGTATCACGATCGGCAAGTTTACAAGTTACGAATTCACGAATCTGGTGCTTCTGTGAAGTTATATCATGAAAACGACCAAAATCTTGGCAACGTTGTCGAGTAAGTTGGAGTCTGGGTCTGTGTGATCCAGCTAACATTGCGAACCTCCACTCGGACGACGATACGTTGAGAATGGAGCCATTGATACCCTTCGAGGACATGCATCCCTGGTCCGTGGGCTCCCCTTCCATACGTGGGGGATCTCAATGTTATTTGAGTCGAGAATCTCCAACGGGGATCCTGGCTCGCCTTTCGGCCGTGGCCTTCGGCGGCGCAAAACGGAGTTCGACCTGGCTGCCGGCATAGTTTCAGGACGGCAGCATCAATGCAGGATTGCAGATTGAGCATCATTTTCTCTACCAAATGCAGGGTACGGGCAGTCAACCAACGACAACATAGATTTATCCACCAATTCATCCATTTATCCACAGACTCGCGAGTCCACACGCCAGCAAAAGAACCTCACAGCATTCTGTAAAGGAAGCACAACACGCCGCTGGGTTATGCCGAGCGGCGACGATCCTTGATGCCTCACCCTTCCAGACCAACTTCTGGAAACAGGGTATCCCAGATACAAGCCCACTAGATCTATGTACCTCGCCTTGCAGCCCTTTTGGCATACGCAATCCCCTGTTCCCTTATGTTGGACTGCTGCCACAGAACGAGGTTGGGTGGGACATTGAACTTTGGAACGGCAGCCACGAACAGCCACAAAAAGTTGATGTCAAACAGTGGTTGGTTGAAGACATTGTCCCTCATATCGGCAGATGCCGACCTTGTGCCGGTGGCAAACTTGTTTACAGCTCAGAGGTGCAAACGGACATCCGAGATCTCTTGATTCCTTCGTTCGAAACTACTACACGGCTATCGGAAACTGGACTAGCCTGGCTGTCTAGCTGACTACAAGTCGGTTAGTCAAATCGGCAGTGATGCGCCGTACCGCACCGCACTGCACGGGCTAAGGCCCTGATCAGTGAGCCCGCTATTGTAGCGGAGGTGGCGTTTGTCGATCAAATACCCGGTCTTGACCTCTTTAAGTATAGTTTTTAGTGTCTTTGGGCTTCCGCTACGATAGCGAGCATATAGCGAGGATATGTAGATATTAAAGGTCACATTTGTATAGCTAGCTATAATTATTATAGCTTCCTTTTTCTAAGGTAGTGTTATTATTATTGACTGCGCTATTATAAGCTGGGTAGAAAAGTAGGTTTATTATAATAGGATTTAACATAAGTGTATTAAAGGTAATATAAAGTAGGGTGAAATTAGTTAAATATCTTAGCTATATTAGTATTTATATTATTTTCTCTATATTATTTATTAGAATTAGATAATTAATTACTATTATAACTATCTTAACTTATATAACTATTACTACTATTATTAGCGCTATTACTAGCAGCATATTATAGCTATAATACTAGCTTTAATAGTGGCTATAGTAATAGGATAGGGATCCCTTTTATTATTACTAATAGTTAGGAAGATACTATTATAAAAGAAGAACTAATATTTAGTAAGTAATATACCCTAGCGGCTCTATTATTGCATATTATATATAGTAATATATTATTAATAGATTAGAAGCTTATTTCTTCTTACTTTTTTATATAAATAAAAGGATCTTTATTTAGCTTATTAGCTAGCTTTAATTAAATATAAAAGTAATAAAATTATAATACTAGTTACTTAAGTAAAAAGTAATAATATTTCTATTTATTATTAGGCATAATACTATATAATATAAGGCTTTATTAATATTCTATATTAGTTAGTTAAGTATCTTAGTATTATTTTATAGCCTTCTTAATTCTATAAGAAAGCTATATATAGCTTTTATAATACTTTTAGATAATAACTATATTATTAAGCAGATTAAGCTAGACCTAAAGAAGAGTGCTTTTTCTAGCTATATTAGTACTATAGATAGCATATATATATTAGCATATATTTTAGGGCACTAAATAGTATAGTTTTTTAATTAGAAGAATAGAGTCTTATAGAATATATTCGCTGCTATATATTATAATATAATCTTCTTATATATCCTAACTAGCGCTAAGGGACAGATATATAATACTAATCTGGCTTAAGTTACTTTAGGCTATTATAGCTTTAAGATACTAGCAGGGAGGTTTTATCTTAGTAATACTAGCTTTAGTATTTAATAAGAGCTTCTAATACTATATCTAAATACTTAATACTACTTAATAGACTAGTATATATTAAAAAGGAAGCTATATAATAGTAGGGAATTATATAACTTATAATATATATATATCTATATTATTATAAAGCATATATTTAGTATATTAAAGCAGAAGTTTAAGATCTTAAGAAATAAGCCTTTTAAGTACTTATTTATAAATTAAATTTAAGTTATTTATATTTATATAGGCCTTTAGAACTTTATTATAAAAGCTAATAAAGAGTCTTTTTATAAAGATAACTTAGAGAGGTTAGAAATAGTAAAAGGCAATACTATAGTAGTAGTTATAGGCTTAAATAGTACCTAGTTATAGGATTCTCTTATAGTAAGAAACTAGTTATAATATTAGTAATATCTCTATATTATAAGGGCTAATACTAAAGAGGATTATACTTAGAGTAAGGAATTAATCTTTTTTAATAATTCTAAAGAGTTATTAGATTTTAACTAAAAATTAAAAATATTAGAGGTAGTATTAAAAGTTATATTCTTATAGCTTAAGAATATAGTATTAAGAGGAGGTGAATTTAGTATTATAAAAAAGCGGGGCTATATTAAAAATTTAATAGTCTTATAGACTTAACTATTTTTAAATTAGCTGAATTTTATTTATTAGTAAGGGGCTGCTTTATACTTTACTAAAATATAGACTATAATAATACTTATTAAAAATACTATAAAATAAATATATAGAAAAAAAAATAAAAAATCTAGTATTATAAATTAGCTCTTAAAATATAAGATATAATTTTCCTATATTTTTTCTGAGTTATTATTATAATATTATATTATATTAAAAATACCTCTAATACCCCTAATAGACTAATATAAGTTTAATTTATTTAATATAAAAAAAAAACATACTTTATAATTACTAAGATATATTAAGGTATATAGGAAGGTAATTACTTCTCTTTTAGCTATTAGGCTACTAGAATAATTATTTTACTATATAGTAATACTATTATAGCTTATTACTTTTATTATTATTATCTTTAATTACTATAGTATTAGCTTTATTTAAGCCCTTAATGCTTATTATATTATTATATAATATGCATTTAGTATTAATATTATTCCTATAATTCATCTATTATATAGCAACTATTAGCTTTAAAATGCCTCTTATAAACTCTATTAACTGCGGCCCTAAGAGCCTAAAAACCTCTCTTATATCTATAATTACCTTCTTAATAACTATTATAATAGTAGCATTTTATAAGCTTATATTACTAGTAATAGATAATAATAACTGCAATAAAATAGTTACTAGCTAGCTTATTATCTTCTAGAACTTCCTCTCTTTATAGCCTATATTATAAGCTGCCCTAGCCTGTTTTCTTAAACTATGCTAATTATCTCTAGTCTCTTATATAACCTTATTAATAATAGTAATAGATTTAAAGTCCGCTGCTATAGTAATAGTCTCCCTATTTACTATATTATTTATAAAGATATTAGTATATAAATCAGCTCTTAGTTAATATAGAATAGAAGGTTAGTATTAACTAATTAAATATATATATCTATTATAAGAAGGATAAAGATCCTGCACCCTATATAAGCTAGGGTCTTCCTACTTAAGTAAGCGTACTATAGCCTATATAGGGCCTATACTAAGGCATATACTATAGTATATAATACTATAGCCTTAGTTCTAAGGCTGAAGTATATTATAGTAGCCAGCGCAAAAAGAGATTATACTAAGTAATTTATATATATATATAAATAGCTTTCTTACTAGTCTTCTAAAATTACTTTCTTTTTATTATTATTATTCTTTATTTAATTATTCTATTTAACTACTTCTTAATATATATATATTAGGTATACTTATTATAATATAAGTTTTCTTATATAGTTTTATTAGATTATTTCTTATTAAATAAGTTAATTAGATTCTTTAAGATATCTTTAACTCTAACTTAAGTATTATATTTAAGTCTTTATTCTTATTAATAGACTATATATTCTTTAAAAAGAGTAGTATTATATCTTAGGTAGTAAATCTCTTTATAAAGTAATTTCTTAATCTTATATTAGTCTTTACTAGCTCTTTTAATAAAACTAAGTTTCTTAGAGTATAATAGGGATTCTAGCTGCAGACTAAAAGGTCCGCAGCAATAGGCTTATATAACCTAAGGGGTTTAAGAACCTCTCTTCTTCTACTTATTAATATAGTAAGATTTAAATCTATAAGTTTTAGTCTTTATATAATATAAAACCTGCCTTTTCTCTCTTACTTAACTAACTTATTAAAAAAACCCTATTATAATTCTAAAACTTCTTTTATAATTATTTAAAAGTAAAATAGTACTAATAATCTAATAAAGTAATAATTTAGCTAGAGAAGCTAAGCAGCCTAATATAGTTAAAAGTTCTTATTTTATAGAGAATCTTACTTCTTTATTACTAAGTAAAGATTTTATAATTATATAAGAAATAGCTATTATTATTTAATAAATTAAAAAGCTTAAGAAATTATAAAAACTTTATGAATAAAAATAAGAACTTCTTTAACTTATTAATACTATTAATACTAAATATTAATTAAAGGCCTAATAAAACTTAAATAGATTATTTTTAAGTAATAAGAGCAATTTAAAATTAAAGAATATTATTAAGTTATTTTTATAGGCTACTATTTAAAAAAGAAATAATTAGATTTAAAACTTATAAAAAATCTTTTTAGGCACTAAGTATAAGTTTTAAAAAGATTATAAATAAATTCTCTTTACTTTAGATTATATAAAATTTAAAAAATATAAAAAATAGGACTAATATCTTAAGAATATATTAAATATTAAGTAAGATATTACTAAGAATAATTAGAAGGTATTTAAGAAATAGATACTAGTTCTAATTAAAGATTTAAAGAATTAAAAATTAATCTTAATATAATCCCTTAAATAAGCTAAATAAAGGGATAATTAATTTCTTATAGATTTCCACTTATATCTTAACTTCTTAAAGAAGTAATTTCTCTAGCTATAAGAAAAGCATTATATCTTAACTTATTATACTAAGCTATAAGACTAACTATATAATTATATTAGCTTATATACTTTAATAATTTCTAATAATAAGAATAATATAATTATATTAGCTATATAATATTAGAACTCTATACTCTATAATTAAAAAAGAAGCTATAAGTCTTTAAAAAAAGATAAGAGTTTATATAAGACTTATTATCTTTTTACTAATAACTTTTTAACTTATTATAAGTATAATAATAAAGGAAATTAAAAAGATAAAGCTTATAAGAAGGTTAATTAGATTCTTATTTTAGGACTTAATTTAATTAGTAAAGATAGAAAATAATTATATTATTATATTTATAAAAATAAAGAATATCTTTAGCCTAAATGCCTTAAGAACCTCTAGAACTTATAGAATATAACTCTTATAAAAAGCTAATAATTAGTATAAAAATAGTTAGAAAATAATAAATAATTAGAGATACTACTTTAACTCTAGTTAAAAGCCTATAAATTAAAGTAATTATATATCTTTATATTTTAGTAGTGATATTAGGCTGATACTTTATTAAAACTTATATAGATTTAGATAGTAGTGCTAAATATAATTTAATAAGTGAAAAGTTTACTTAGAAGTAAAATCTATAATAAGTTAAGGTAAGGAAACTAGAACTTAAGAATACTATAAAAATAAGAATACCTACTTATTATATTTAAAAGGTCCTATTACTAATAGTAGATTTAAGAAAGACTAGATAAGAATTAATATATTAGTATATTAGTATTAATAAGGACTTGAATATTAAGGGGAGCTTAGTGTTATTATCTATAATTACCCTTACTAAATATTATATTTTTCTAAGTCCTTATAATAAGAAGTAGTAGTTTAAATAGGATTAAAAGGAGAATAAATTTATATTACCTATACTATTTATTAAGAAATATTAGAAGATTATAAGAATTTATATAGTAATAAAGGTATTAGAATTATTCTTACTCTCTAATAAAAAATAACTAAAACCTGAGAGATTAGATGCAATATCTCCTAAGTTTATAGGCTTTAAGAATATCTTTAGTGCGGCTAATATAAGAATACTTCTAAGTTTTAAAGCAACTAATTATTTAATTAATTTATTAAAAGGATAAATACTGCCTTATAGGCTGATTTACTTACTATCTCTTATTAAACTTAAGGAGTTATATAAGTATATTAAGCTTAATCTTATAAATAGGCGGATTTAATATTTAAAGAGCCTGGCAGGATCTCTTATTTTATTTATACCTAAGAAGGATAGCAGCCTATAGTTATATATAAATTACTAGAGTTTTAATAAGATTATAGAGAAGAATTAGTACTCTCTCCCTCTTATTTTAGAGATTATAGATTAAATAGAGGGGGCTAAGTTCTTTACTAAGATTAATATTAAAGATACTTATTATTATATTTAAATTAGAGAAGGAGATAAATAAAAGACTGCTTTCCGCACCTATTATAGTTATTTTAAATACTTAATAATACTATTTAGCCTAACTAATATTCTAGCTACTTTCTAGAATTATATCTATTAGGCTCTCTAAGAACTATTAAATACTATATATATAGTATATTTAGATAATATCTTAATCTTTTTAAAGGATAAAGAGACTTATATAAAGTATATTAAGAAAGTTTTAGAATAAATAAGAAAGGCAGAACTTTATACTAAACTAAGTAAGTGTTTGTTTTTTAAGATTAGTATAGAATTCCTTAGGTTTATCTTATCTATTAATAGGGTATTAATAAATCTTAGCTAAGTAAATATAGTAATTAGCTAGAAGGAACTAGAGTTATTTTATAAAATCCAAGTATTCCTAGGATTCTGTAATTTCTATTAATAGTTTATTTATTATTACTTGCATATTATAGTATCTTTAAACTTATTACTTAAAGGAAGTTAGAATAAGAAGAAGTTAGAGATAGTATAGTTAAATAATACTAAGAGGGCAGTATTTTATTAATTAAAAGCTGCTTTTTAAATTATACCCCTCTTATGCTACTTTAACTTTATAAGAGAGATTTAAATTAAGATAGATATATTAAATTATATAATAGCAGGTATCTTATCTTAGTTAGATAATATAGGAGCCTATTACTTAATTACCTTTTAGTTAAGAAAGTTTAAGGGTGCTAAGCTTAATTATAGTATATTAGACTAGGAAATAATAGTAATTATTAAGTTATTTAAATATTAATAATACTATATTAAAGGAGTAATAATTCTTATTAAGGTCCTATTAGACTATAAGAATCTTTAAATATTTATAAAATAGTAGAAGCTAAATAGAAGGCAGGCTTATTAATATATATATTTAATATTATATAACTTTATTATAAAGCACTAGTTTAGAAAGGGTAATCTAGCTAATATACCCTTAAGAAGGCCTAATTATAAGGGCGAAAAGTTAGTAAATATAGAATTCCTGTCTGTTTTTAAGAAAAAGCTTGCAATTACTAAGTAAGTGTAAGTAGTAAAGTTACTTAGTATAGAATAAGAAGTTTATTTTTAAGATAAGTATAATAAGATATCTTTAAAAGAGAATTCCTCTTCTACTTATTATTAGCTAGATAAGATATCTTTAGAGTATAATAAAACCCTAGCTAATATATTATAAGGGAATAGGGAAATACCCTAGAGACCTGGATATTAGACTGCTTAGGTTAAAGAGAAAGTTAGTTATAAATAATTTATCTTAATAAGAAAAGTTAGAATTACTTTAATCTAAGAGAGTGCCTATAATAAGAAGGCTGCCTTAGATCTAATTAATTTAATTAAGGAGTCCTAAGAATTAGACTCTAAGATAAAGTAGTAAAAGATTATTAAGGAAAACTTAAATATTAAGGGTAAATCTCTAATATAGAGTATTAATTTAAATAGTTTACTAAAGTATAGAGGTTGCTTTTTTATTTTAGAGGAGATAAACCTGAAAAATAAGTTATTAAAACTCTACTATAATAATCCTCTAATAGGGTATAGTGAAATATATTAAATAATTAAGCTATTTTAAAGGAAATTTTATTAGAGATATCTTAAAGAGAATATAAAGAATTATATATAGAGTTGCTTAATATATAAAGAGGTGACTTTAAGAAGGTATTATTTATATAGGATACTTAAATCACTGCTAATCCCTAAGCAACTAATAGAAGAGCTGTCTATAGACTTTATAACAGGCCTATTAGGAGTTTTATTTAAAGGAAATCTTATAGATATAATCCTTATTATTATTAATTAATTTATAAAGTATATACTATACTTTCTTATTAATATAATAATTAATGCACTATAACTTACTAAACTATTTTATAATAAAATTAAGCTTATATATAGCGTACCTAAAGGAATTATATTAAATAGAGACTCTCTATTTATAAGTGACTTCTAGTCTAAGTTATATTTTTACTTAAAGATTAAATAAAAGCTATTAATAGCTTTTTATTTATAAATTAATAGTTAAATAGAGAGAATAAATTAGGTATTTAAATACTACTTAAGGTATTTTATTAATATATAGCAGGTAAATTAGCTAATATTGCTAAGGTTAGCGCAGTTTGTAATAAATAATATAAAAAATGCGACTATTAGTATATTACCTTCTAAGGCCTTATTAAAGTATATCCTAGACCTGAGGACTAATATTAGGGATAATATTCTAAAGAGAGAGGTCTTAAAAGTAAGAGCTAGAATTAAAAAGCTTAAATTATTATAGGATATCTTTAAGAAATATTAGTAAAAAGCTATAAAGTATTAAATAAAATACTATAATTATATACACTTGCCTCTATTATTAGAAAAAGAATAATTAATAGGCCTCTTAATAAGAAATCTTAAGCTAAAGAGAGAAAAGAAGAAACTAGTCTTTTAGTATATTAATTCTTTTTAAATTCTAAAGGTTATTAGAAAGTAAGCTTACTGCCTTACACTCTTAAAAAAGTATAAAAGGATTTATAATATATTTTATATTAGCCTTTTAGAACTATAGGTAATATATAAAAGAGATAAGAGTAATAAGTTATTAATACTTAATCTTAAGGATAAGAAAGAAGAATAGGAGGTTAAGGAGATTATTAAAGAAAAGATAATCTCCTTAGAAAAATACTACCTAATAAAGTGGAAAAAGTAGCTCTTAGAATATAACTAGTAAGTGGCAGAGAAAGATTTTTAAAATATCTTAAAATTACTAGAGAGATTTAGGAAAGCCTCTGCTAAAAGCAACTAAAAAGCTACTAATATATAGGCAAAGGGAGTAGGGAAAACTAGTAGGTATAAGAGAAAAAGACCCTAAAAAACCACTTAATTTCTAACTCTAAAAGGTTCTATATACTAGTTTTCTAAAATATATTAGTTATAAGTCTATAAAGAGGTAATAAGAGGTTACTAACTACTTAATAGTAATAGTAAGATTATAGCTAATATAGTTCTCTAATTAAGCAGGAGTAAGACTAGTACTAGACTTCTATAAGATTTTAAGGAGATTATTATAGAAAGTATAGACTATAATATCCTAAGAAATAAAACCTTTATCCCTATACTTTAAATAAGCTATACTACTTATTTCTTAGGCATATAATAAGGCCTTACTTATATAAGAATCTGCTTATAAAGAGTAAGTAAAGAGTCTATAAAATAAAGAGTATTAGTCCTATTAGTCTAAGGGGGTAAGGGCCTATTTACTAGGTAAGTAAGATATAATATATTAAAATATAAGTATAATATATAATATAAGCTATTTAGAGAGGTTAGTAAAGTATTACTAAAATAGATTAGAAAATAGCTTATTATATATTTCTTTTTAATATTAATAATATTATATTCTTAGTAATACTTAATCTTAATTATATTAAAGGCTTTTTTAATATTAACTATAAGACTAATAAGATAGGACTAAGTCTTTTTTAAGAAAGTATAGAGGAACTTATCTTTTATAAGAGGACTATTGCTATCTTTACTCTTATTAATAATCTTCTTAATATATACTAATATGCGGCGGGCATTACAGGTGTTTTTTTATATAAGTTTAGGAGGGCTAGTAGAAGGTAATTAGTATATAATAGCTAAGAGAAAAGGTTAATAGATCTTATAAAGATATAAGTAATACTTATATATTATAAGAAGTGCCACACTTAATATACTAGTTGCAGTGGGTTAAAGAAGCCTTTAAGAAATAATACTTAATTAGTATGGTTTTAATAGGCTTTTTTAATATTCTTTTTAACTTGCAAAGTGTATTAATATTAGCCTTAATAGCTATATAGAAATAGTAAGTGCAGAATAAATAGCCTGAACTAATAGGTGTTATATAGGAAAGAGCGGCCTTATTAAGGCATTTGCAGTGGTATCTTATAATCTTAGTAGCAGAGGCAACCTGAGCTATTTTAGCGATATTAAGGGGATATATTAATAAGGAAAAGTTAGTAAAATATAAGACGGGAGAGAAAAGAGGAATATTATAGGATTAAGAAAAATAATATTATATAGGGCTAGTAAGAGGTATTATTATTTTTTATAAAAGTGTGCTAAATAGCTATTAATACTTAAATACTTTATTATATTATTGCCAGGCTATTATATAACCCCGCACTATTAGGTTAATAGTGTAATAATAGGGGGATAGTTATAATAAGAATTCTATTTATAGGCCTAGAGGGGCCGTAGTGGAATGCTTACCTAACCTTGCACTTTTATAAACCTCTCTTTATAGGTTTGCTACTATTATAGGATTTATATTTAGTAAGTTTTAGTCTTTATATAATATAAGACCTGCCTTTTCTCTCCTACCTAACTGACTTATTAGGAAAACTCTATTATAATAAAGAAATTACTTAATAAGCCTAGCTTAATTAATATTAATATTAAAATTAATTAAACACTTAAAAAGATAATAAAAAAAAAACAGAACTATACTTATAGATTTTATTATTCTTAGTAAATAAGTAATAAATATTATACTTATTATTATTAATAATAAGATATAATAAAATAAGATAGAGATAGCTATATAGGATTTTATTTAATAAGACAGATAGGTAGCTAGGCAAATACTATTCTAGCTATTTATATCTAAGATTATAAATAAAAGGTATATTAACTCGCTAAAAAACTAGGTTTAGTAGTATAAATAAAAGTAAGAGTAAATAAATATAATAATAAGTAATAAATTAACTTTATAAAGTTAATATAAGAATTAATCTAAGTTAAAATAGAATCTTAAAAAGTAAGAGTTATATAATTAGTTATATATTATAGTTACTACTTATAGGATTTTTATTATAGTTATCTATTAATATATAAAATTAGAGTTATTTAAGATAAATAAAGTTTTAAGAGCTAGCAGTTAATAGAGGGCATTAATATATGTATTTTACCTAATATAACTATATATAACTAGATATAACTAGCTTGCCTAGTTCTTATTAGGTAGACTAACTCTACTATCTTAGCTAGATTAGGCGGATATGCTTAGTTAGGAAGAGAATAACTTCTATACTATATATAACTTATATAATTAAAGTAATAGCCTATATTACTAATACTAATATAATTAAATATAATAATATTACTATAATATTAAAAAATAATAATTAAAATAAAGCTTTAAAAACTTAAATTATTAAATAAGTTTTAAAAACTATAATAATAATAATTAAAATAACTCTTAAAATATTAAAGCTAATAANTTAAAAAGAGAAATCTATAATATTTATAGTAATTATTACTATAAATAATAATAGTATATAAGATATATTAATAATATATTTTATATTATAAAACTAAATAAAACCTATTAAAAAGCTAATTTAATANTTAAATTAAATATAAAGATATTTCTTAGACTTAGAGTATATTCTCTAAAAGTCTT
>JAANBC010000639.1:0-15486 GCA_014621405.1 Stylonectria norvegica | reverse complement strand
GGGCGCGCCGACGTGCGTAGCTTCGACGCCGTGGTCGCGTGCGACTGCGTCTTCAACTACGCGCTCGTCGAGCCGTTTGTGCAGACGTGCGTGGATGCGTGTCGGCTGCGGGGCGCTGACGCAGCGCGCGACGATGATGCGCCGTGTCTATGCATCGTGGCCCAGCAGCTGAGGAATTACGAGGTGTTTGACTCGTGGCTGGGCAAGTTCCACGAGGCCTTTCGGGTCTGGCGGGTGCCGGACCATGGACTGCCGGAGGAGTTGCGGTCGACGGCGGGGTTTGTGATCCATGTAGGGGTTCTGAGAGAGGAAGGGTAACGAACGAGCTGGCGATGACCTCACACGATGACATGACAAGAACGTTGAGAATTCAACTATGGTTGTAGTGCACAGATACGTTAGATTCATTGGTTAACATCGACCTGCGTCGGCAACCTCAACTACCAGAGACGCAATTATGCCTTCCCCCTTTTGAAACCGAGGGGTGGATGGGGCAAAGCCCCTATCCACCACCGTCCCATAAATTCAAATGCTAATGATATGCCCATTGCCCAAATCACCCTCTTCGCCATGTACGGAAACGGCTCCTACTACGGACCCCTTTTACCACTCCAGCGGTTCCGTCTTCTCCTCACCGCGGTTCGTTTTGGGGATGGGCACGGCCTTGACGGGCAGCTTGCCGCCTTGTTTCCGAGTCAGGTATCCCGTGCCGTCAAGCCAGGGGGTGTTCTGGGTCATCTTCTTCTCGAAGGTGGTAATCTTGTCCTCCATCTGCATCGTCAGGCCGATGTCGTCGAGCCCGTTGATCAGGCAGTGTTTCCGGAACTCCTCGACTTGGAAGCCGCAGATGGTCTCGCCGGCCTCGGTCTTGATGAGCTGGTTGGGGAGATCGATCTCGATCTCGCGGAAGGCGCGGGCCTCGGCGGCGATGGCGTCCAGGTCGGCCTTGTTGTCGATGACAATGGGCAGCATGCCGTTCTTGAAGGTGTTGTTGAAGAAGATGTCGGAGAAGGACGGGGCGATGACACACTTGATGCCAAAGTCGAGCAGCGCCCAGGGAGCGTGTTCTCGCGAACTGCCGCAGCCGAAGTTGAGGCCAGTGCAGACCAGGATCTTTGTATTCCGGTACGGCTCCTTGTTCAGCACAAAGTTGGCATTTTCGGTGCCGTCGTTGTTGAATCGAAGGGCGTGGAAGAGAGCAGACCCAAGACCGGTCCGCTTGATCGTCTTGAGAAACTGCTTGGGGATGATAGCGTCGGTATCGCAATTGGAGATATCCAGCGGGGCAGCGGTGCCCTTCCAGGTGGTGAACTTGGGGAGACCAGCCGACTCGCCCGTGCTGGCCCGCGTGTTGGTGTGTGGCTCAAGATCCTCGGGCTGATCGCCAATCACTTCTCGCTCCTCAGAATCATCCCTAACGCGCTCATCGATATGAGCGTCCTCGGTTGCCTCGGTCGGGTGGACACGGGCAACGAAGGTAGAGCCGGACGTATAGTTGTAGACCTTGCGCACATCGGCAAGCTTTCCAACAATGCCAGCGGCAGCGGCCATGACAGGCGACATCAGATGTGTCCGGCTACCTGCGCCCTGGCGACCCTCAAAGTTTCGGTTGGATGTGCTGGCACATCTCTCCTGGGGTGCCAGAATATCAGGGTTCATGCCCAGGCACATACTACACCCGGCCTCTCTCCACTCGAAACCGGCATCGATGAAGATCTGGTCGAGACCCTCCTCCTCAGCCTGCGTCTTCACAAGACCAGATCCGGGAACAACTAGAGCGCGCTTGATGTTGGCGGCGATATGCTTGCCCTTAACGACGTCGGCGGCAGCGCGCAAGTCCTCGATTCGGGAGTTGGTACATGAGCCAATGAAGACTTTGTCAACAACGATATCCTGCATCGGAGTTCCAGGGGTGAGCCCCATGTACTCTAACATCCTTCGACCAGTAATCTTCTTCGCTTCGGTACTGAACGTCTCTGGGTCCGGGACGGTGCCGGTAATGGGCACTACGTCCTCAGGGCTGGTTCCCCAGGTGACGGTGGGGATGATGTCCTTGGCGTCAATGAAGACATCGACGTCGTACTTGGCGTCGGAATCTGAGTGCAGAGACTTCCAGTAGGCGATAGCCCGGTCCCATGTCTCGGTACCGAACTTGGGGGCCAGGGGCCGCCCCTTGAGATACTCGAAGGTGATCTCGTCAGGGGCAATCATACCAGCACGGGCTCCGCCCTCGATAGACATGTTGCAGATGGACATGCGAGCCTCCATGCTCAAACTTCGGATGACAGAACCGCAGAACTCGATGACAGCGCCGTTACCACCAGCAGTGCCAATCTTGCCAATGGCGTGAAGGATGACATCTTTTGAGCTGACGCCAGGGGCAAGCTCGCCGTCAACCTGGATCCGGATGTTCTTACTCCGCTTGGTGATGAGGCACTGGGTCGCTAGGACGTGCTCGACTTCACTGGTACCGATACCAAAGGCGAGGGCACCAAAGGCACCATGTGTTGAGGTGTGGCTGTCGCCGCACACGACGGTAGTGCCGGGAAGAGTGAAGCCCTGTTCGGGGCCAATGACGTGGACGATGCCCTGTCGCTTGTCGCCGAGGCCGAAATATGTGAGGCCAAAGTCCTTGACATTCTCCTCGAGAGTAACACACTGAGTTCGCGAGTCGTCCTCCTCGATAAAGGAGGCGATATCCTTCAAGCCTTTGCGGGATGTGGTGGGAACATTCTGTTATCATGCAGTGTTAGTGGATCCGTGCCACAGCTGCAGCCCAGGAGAACGAGATTTTGAGGATTCAGGGTGGGTGCATGCGTACGTGATCAGTGGTTGCAAGAGTGCAGTCCAGTCTCCGGACTTTTCGGCCGGCATTTTTCAGGCCCTCAAAAGCTTGCTGGTGGTCTAGTTAGCGAGCTGTACGATACGATCCATGGCGGAGGGCGATCTGGTGGAGGGGAGGGGACCTACCGGTGATGTCACCTCATGGACCAGATGCCTGTCTAAACCCGAGCCGTTAGCATGGCGCCTTGGCACAAGTCACACGGCGGCGACGGAATCGGGAAACGGGAGACGAACCAATGTAGAGCAGGACAGTGCCGTCGAGCTTCTCGTCGACGATGTGTGCCGACAGGACCTTGTCGTAGAGGGTCTGCGGAGTACCCACGGAAACAGGCATTGTGATTGTGGATAGTATGTGACACTGGCTGGGCAAATCTATGCAAGTCGCGAAAGAGGCAGAGCACGAAGGGGAGGGACAGCAGGAGATCGGGAGGCAGTTGGCGAGCAAGCACCGAGTTTCAGCCTGTCTTGGAGCAAGAGATTGAGGTGAATTGGAATGGGGGAGAGGAGAAAGAGAAGAAATCGGCGTGTTCAAGTCTCAGCGCTCGCTGGTTATTTCAACGAAATTTCGTTGCCCCCCCGAGTCCAGCTTCACGGGCGTCGTGGTCCGATCATCGGAGATGCCGTCAGCATTCCACGGCCGCAAAGAGGCCAGCGCGGGGTAGCCCCACCGGCCTTGGTGCACTGATTGCTAAATGCTGGCCCGGGATTGGCCCCGCGCCGCCCCGCGCGGCTCTGAAGGGGACGGGACCCCCCAAGGAGCCTCAGGTGGGCGGCTTCCAGTGGAGTTTGGACCTTGAGTTGGTGGGCTTCCATGTACTCTCGGAATCTTTCCAGCAGGGCCTTTTGGGCTTTTACAGGGGGGCTACAGCGCCGCAAAGCACGCCTCGCATCCCCGAGCCAATGAGCAGCGCCCTGCGACGGGCTGCAAGACACTGAGGTGAGGTTGACCCCGAAGGCGCCGCCATCGCCGGCCCCTCCAGCGCGGACTTGCAGCAAACCTGAAAACCTCCCGTCCCGTCCGATTTCGACTTCGTCTCGGTCGAGCTCAACCAAGGAATACCACAGCCAGTTACTAGCAAGTACTTTGCATACAGCAGATAAGTCCATAACCTTGGCAAACTCGGATCTCGTCAAGCTCGGCTAATGATACTATTATTCACCTCATGTTACTTGCCCACTACCAAGTGCCTACAAGTGGCACTGTAATCTACAGTCTCGCAGTCTCAAACCTCCTCGCCAAACACCATCATGAACCAACGACGACTGCCCTGTCGCCCACCGTCACACAACCGCCCTCGAAACCTTCTTCTCCATCCATGTTAAACACAATGTCGCATCTCACTCCCAATCCATATGTCGTTGAGAGGAGTTCCATTGCGACTTCGCTCACGTCCAACACGCAGAAAAAGCCACCACCACCCCATCTCAACCACTATCTTCCGATAATGGGGCCGCTACCACCGCTTGTCGCCGGGACCGGGGCTGGCCGCCCGGCCGTTGTTCCCCCCCTCCGGTTATCATCCGCCGAACATGAACAAGAGCTCGATCCCCGCAAAGTACAGGCCTTCCCTAACGCATATCACTGCAACAGCCGTGAATCTCATCGCCTAGACGAGTCCTGCTATCATGAGAAGGGCCCCTGGTAATGCCAAAGCCAAGCACGCGCAGTCGCTCCATGTGGCCTCCTGCCGAGCGTTTCTTTTCCAATACTCCGATTCCCAGTTGAACACTGGGCCAACAGCTTCCCAGTACAGCCGCAAAAGCCACAAAGTATAGTCCCGTACACTCTTCCAGAACCTCGCATAGTTGTTCTTCTTCAAGTTGTTTGTCGAAAACTTAAGTGCCCGGCTCCGGTACAGGGGGCCGCTGGAACGACTTGCGGTGTCGTCGGCGTCGGCTAGATGCGTTGGAAAACTGCCTGGAACGTGCATTGCTGGAGATATCGTCTTCTTGTTGATCCACACGTACGGTCTCCGTATCTCGGCCTGCCGTCTCGGCGCCCCTTGCCATTTCTCTTTCCACCAGCCAACTCCCTTCGTTGGTCCCTTCGTCGGTCCCTTCGTCGGCATCACCTTCCCCCTGTGCATTGGGCTGAGAGATTTGGGATTCCCCAGAACTTGGGCATTGGCGGCTTTCCCCGTGGCTGGGGCTGTGGCGGCATCTTTCCCATACGTTTCTGGCTGCAGACGGTGTGTCGTAGACGTGGACGTGGGTAATGTGCTGCTGCATTGTGGCTGGGCTTTTGCGATGCCTGAGCTTGGATTTGTCAATCCTCCTGAGACAAGTCCTTCGGTGCGCTCCTTCGTAGTCGCCAAATGTCTCACCGATGTAGTGTCTGTCACTGGAATCTCTATCGCTGGTGTTGAGCTCAGCGATGTGTTCGGTGTAGGATTCGCCTGGGAGCTCCTCGAGGTGTCCGTCGTGAAGCTCGCTTCCCGCCGGCAAGAGATCTTCCGGCCTAATTGGAGTTCGGCGTGGGCTTCTGGTGCGTTGATTAAAACGTTGTCCTCCTTCTGGAAGCGGCTCAATGGATACGGCTTGGGGCCGCAGCCAGTAGTGGTGGTGATGCGTGTGGAGGCACACGCCTCCTTGACTTCGCTGCCCCTGTTTCCGATGTGTCGGATGGTCTCCTCCCCCCATGTTTGATCGAACACGCTGTGGTTGTCGTCTTTCAACATTGTCGTTGGATTTGGCTGATCTATCTGCGCAAGTTTCCTTCTCGACGTCTTCAGATCGCCCTGGATCTCGTCCTTCGTCAAGAGAATGCCCTTGAGATACGGCTGGCGAGGTTTTGTTGTCTTTGTTTGGTTCAGAGGGGGGAGCTTGACCCTGGTCGTTGTCTCTCCGTTCCCTTCCTGGCCCAAATCTTTCGGATGTAGGTTCTGGGTTCTTCTCGCTAAGAGAGCTTGCACTGGGCTTTGTGTGTAAGGCGCCGACATTGATGGGTTCCAATCGCCGGCCGTTGAATCTGGGCGAGAGCTCGTGGAGCCCAGGATTGACGGGGATAGCTTTTCGGGGGGGAAACCGTGGTGACTTGATCCAAGGGACGTGAGAGGAATAAGGGATCTCCTCTGTGTGATCGTCAAATCTCGCGTGATGTTTTCTCTTAGGTTGTTGTCCTGAGACTTCGGCGGAGTGAGACCGCTTCTCATTGAGGACAGGGCGACTTTCGGTCTCGTCGTCAAAGGTTCCAGCATGTTTGACAGGTTGGAAAGCGCCGTGCTGCTGGTTGAAGGACGATCGGCGGGTCTGTGTAGCTGCCCCCCTGGGTCGTCTTTCGCCGTATCCATGGCTAAAAAAGAATGCTCTGGTTGACTCAAGTCGCGCTGATGAAGTACTGAAGTGTTTGGGGGGCTAGTTATCTCAAATTTTGGCAACTTCGGTAACTTCTTTGCTTCCAGCTGATGGAGTGTATGCGTTTCTTGGTTCAAATAATTTATAACACCCAAATCAACTGGATGTGTCGGAGGACAAGGAGGTAGACTCTTCTCCTTGCTGCCAGTCGGTTGATCGAGATTGTCAAAGCTTATACCGTTCTCGAACAGTTCCATAGGTGCAAGGGATCTGCTTTGTCGATGGGGTGTCCGTATGATAGTGCCAGAGGATCCTGATAGCTCCGCCGCAAACTTTGCTTGCGGAGGCTCGGTGGACAAAGACTGCAGGGCATCTGGAATAACCTTGGATGTACTCAGATCTATGAGTTCTCCGTCTTTGTGAAAATCCTTGACGACTGGGGACTTTCCTGGAAGAAAACATCTGTCAATACAACATTGTCTGAAAAAGAGAAAAAGATTAGACAAGAGATAGACCCACCACTCTTGAATGACTGAGCGATAGGACTCAAATTGGGTTCTTGAGCTGATGACCATTGTTTCGTTTGTCTTCGCCACTTGAAGCCGCTGTTGGCACTCTCCATTGCTTGCTTGTGTTTCTCTTGGCGTTCTAGTTTGACCGCCTCCTTTAGGAGCATCTGCCGCATCTCTTTCTCGGCTTGTTCTTTAGCTTCCCTGTATGAAGATGGCGCATTCTTGTAAACCTGGGCGAGTGCCTCGAGTCTCTGCTCCGCCTCCGGGCTCATTGTGCTCTTTTCGCTGTTAGTTGGAGTAACAACATCAAGCCGGCCCGTTTGTGGGTTGATTCCTTGAACACCAAGATAATCACCACTCTCCTTTAGACTTCGTCGCTGGCGGCGGATGTTTCTTTTTCCCTCGATAACCCGCCGTGCCTCAGACAGCCGACGGTTGGCGACGATGGAAGGTACAAGTTCGGTTACACTGCTCTCGGGTGAATCACTCACAGCGTCCCGCGCCTCACCGTCGATGGACGTCTCCTTGCCAGGTGTCTGGGCAAGCAGCGAATCTTCTCGAGGCGCCCAGCTCCACTTGCGTTTGGTATCTAAGGTCGCTAAAGAACTCTCGCCGGCGGAGTGAACTTCGATTGGATGCTTTCTTGATGTCTTTTGGTTCGGCGGTAGGTCTTTCGCAGTGTTCCATCGAATAAGGAGATCAGAATCGCCTGCTTCGCTTTGACGATTTCGCTGTCGGTCTGTGGCATGACGCCGGGGAAACGGTAGCTCTTTAGCATCTTTCGCTTTCAACTCTTCCCAGAACCCGCGCTCTCTCTCTGTCCCCCCTCTTTCTGCGCGGTGCCTTGGGAGAATGTTTCTTACCCATCCACCCAGCGAAGGAGCCCGACAGGCCACTTGTGACGAGCTGGCAGCTCTCTGGCCCTCAGGTTTCGGGGGTAATGGTTTAGCAGAAATTGTATCCTTGCCCGGCACAGGTGTTAGTAGGTTATCGGCCATGGTGAGCTCTAGAGCTATGAATCGATAGACGAGTATGTTGATTATGGATACTTGGATAATGGCGTTGCTCTATGGCGCACTGCTTGGCTTAGACTCGCTGCAGCTCTCGACAGTAAGAGCCCCTCGAAGTGGCTTGTACTAAACGCCCGAGCGGCAGTGAGAAGAAGAAGACGAGAAAAGGAAACACGGATAAAGAAAGCAGAAGAGACGGGGTTGATGATGGTATGGGATTGTTAACAGCGCAGGGGCTTTTGTCGCGCTCTTGCCTGTTGTTGCTCCCTTGCCTCCTATTTCAACCGAGGCAGGTGCAGAAATCGCAACATCAGGTTGTAGAATGGTAACGCCTTGAACATTGTCATTCAATTTAGTTGCCTCTAAGAGAATGTATTAAATGAAAGTTCTATTGTTGTTTTAATACAATAAGTAGAAGACACCTCAAACGCCAGGGTTACCCTATTCCATGTCTGCCAATTCCTAAAAGTTGCGGCTAGCCGCTATGAATCAGACAATATGTGGAAAATCGAAATGTTTGTTTATCTTAGACTCGATAGAAACTACCACCTTGAAGGATACCTCTCAACCGGGGGCCTATTTCTCGCCATGTTCGCAAATGGGTTACTTGGGCGATCCAACCCCGAAGAATCCGACATCCTACTATCCGTAATCTTCGACGGGCTGCTCTGTCTTTTTGACGGGCTATTCTGTTGGCCCCAATTCCTCTGCTCGTATGCTGCCATCTCGCGCGAGTTTCGTGGCGAAGGCGCCTCTGGGGCGTTCATATCGTACATGCTCGTGGCTTTCTTGAGAGGCGAGTTTCGGTGACTATGAACACCTAGGTGGCCACCAAAGTTCATGCTCGTTCCTGCTGACGTGGTCGATGAAGCAGCAGCCGGAGCGTAACCAGCTGGTAAGCTTTTGCGAATATTCGTACTGCGTGGGGTGGCGGACGAGGTAAATGCTTCTGAGCGGCGTGTTGCCGTAGGAGGTGTAAACATTTGTGGCTTCATGATGTTGGTCGGGGTTGATCCTCGCTCCTCTGGAGAGTCAACCGGTCGCGTATAAGGGTTGGTATGGGTTTGGAATGTGCGCTTGATCAAAGTAGTTGGAGTACCGGTTTGCACAAATTCCTGAACCTTTTTCGGCTGGTCTTCAGAAAATTGAGTCCCGACATCTCTGACTACTGGATGTAGTCGAGGGTGAACGAACTTTGAATCGTATTCGTGCATAACCTCTCTTTGAATGATCGCGGTGTCCTTGGCCTGCTGCGAGAATCGTGTGGAGAAAAAGAGAAGTTGAGCAGATATGATGATCTGCAGAACGAGCGTGTTGAAGACGGTAATGCTAGGCCGAGGATCCAAGGAAGCCAACGGGAGGAAGAGCATGTACACCAAGACATGTCCCGGGCCAAAGAGACAGAAGAGCCGCAATGAGACCGGAAGGGGATCCCAGACGGACAACTCCCACACATCGGAAGCCTTATCCGGATGCGCGCGAGATTCGGGAGTGTCCGGTGTGATTATATTCGCAAGATACCTCAAGGGTGACGAAGAAGGCGGCGACGAAGCATGCACCTTAACCCGTCGAGCGGATGGCGTCGTAGGCTTAATTTCAACGTTGGCCTCGAAAAGTCGGTATTTGCGAGTTCGAGTTACGGTGTAGAAGGCGTTGAACAGGGAAAGTAGGATGAGGATCCAGACAAGAGGGTGCACCTAGTTGGCATCATTATTAGTATTGACTTTCACGGTGAAGGCAGTTGGCACTTACAAGATACGACGACCAGCCGGAACCGCCATCGTCACTGAAGACGTCATCCTTCGATGGAGCATAACCCGAGTTCGCGCGCGCAAGTAGGAAGACAAAGTTGAGACCCAATCCCAGTTGCGTGCCGGCCAATGTTGAGTCCCAGTCTCTCGTTTCCAGCTCCTCCGACAGCCAGAGAAGGAAGTCCATCGGGTTCAGCGAAGCCATGATGCGCTCCGAGAGCGGCTGTCTGCGAACGAGACGTGGCATCTTAACGATTTCTTTTTGGCAGAACTGAGAATCTCCTCGTGTGGTGGTCGCGCAGCTAACCAGAGCCCAACGATCCCTGGGGAAGGGAGTGCAGATGGGACGTTGTCCGATGATGTTGACTTTACGTGGTTGTTTTGTTAGTGTCCGTGAATTCTTTGTCCGCGCATAGCAACTGCAGGGGATGTGGCGGCGAGCGCGGGGCCGGTGGTCAGAGCTTCACCCACCCAACGATTGCAGCGGAGCCTCAGGTGTCATCAGTCTGCGTCTAGCACCCAGCATCCAGCTTCCTACAACCAAGGGACCGAGACTCCCCAGCGGCCTCTCTTCTTACTGCCCAAATGGCTTCACACGCGGACTACAAGGATCGGCAATTCCTCGCCGTCATTGGCGATGAGGTGAGTTATCGCGGCATGGTCGCCGTTCTCAGGCGCGGCCCACTGACGTATGCGTAGGACTCCGTGACGGGACTGCTTCTGGCAGGCATCGGGGTAAGCGACCCCTAGGCTACTATGGTTTACAGCTACAGGTCTCTGATATACTGGGCAGCATGTTACCACTGGTGCCGATGCGCAGAAGAATTTCCTAGTCGTGGACAACAAGACGGAAAATGCTGCCATCGAGCATGCCTTCGTCAACTTCACCGAGGAGCGCAAGGACATTGGCATCATACTCATCAACCAACACGTCAGTGCGAACCTATCATGGGGAAGTGGGAGTGGAAGAGGGAGAATGGGGCGCTGACCGTCTTACAGGTTGCAGACAAAATCCGGCACCGAATCGACACGTACACGGCGGCATTCCCGACAGTCCTGGAGATTCCTAGCAAAGATCATCCCTATGATCCAGAAAAGGACAGTGTTTTGAGACGAGTACGACGGCTGTTTGGAGAATAAGTGAAACAAGTGGTCTCAGCGCAGAGGACTGGGCTGAAGAGTTGTGTTACGAAACCTCGGGGGTCTAATGATGATGGGATTGCAACAGGTATGGACTCGAACGTTCACTTCGGTGTCAAAGAAAGCCGTCCGTAAAGCCGACGGATTAGAATGCTGTGAATGGTACCCTGATTTATTTCAAGTTGATGCTAAACTCGCTGAGAAAGTAATGCTGTACGCGAGCAACAAGATTCGCCGAACTAATTACGAAGAGCCAATGAGACCACCAAAATCCCTATACCAAAGCCTTGTCACGTATGCGCATTCCAAGATTCCGTCCCGTATTCCGTTTACAAGTCGGTGCCAAAGAAACCTTTGCTGCTGCGGGAGAAAGCGACGGTAGCGGTCAGACAAGTGATTTGGACGTCATCGACTGTGTAGACATCGGCGAAGACCGTGTACTTGCCCTAAACAACGAATTAGAGTTGGCATGGTGCAAGGAGCGCCAAAGAAGACTTACGGGGGGAATCTCGGAGGGCAGGTCGACACCCTTGGTGATGGAAAGAACACCGGCCTTGACAGGGCACTCGAGGTCTACGTTTCCGATTTGTTCGCACAAGTCCGCCTTGGTGCTGATGAGGCGGATGAGGCCGTACTTGACCGTCAAAAGAACGTATGCTCCTTCCTCGATCGTCTCCTTGACAGTTCCCGTTGCCTTGATGATCAACTCCTCGCCGCTATCGCCCAGTCAGTCCAAGTCCATACAGCATCGTCAAGAGGCGGGGTAGTCGTACGCTCGCGGGGGGTTAGGTGAAAGATCCACCCTGTCGATGGTGACGAGATCATGCTTGTGCTCGCCGGGGCAGAACTCGAGAGGTGAATCGCCGGGAATGGCGAGGTCTTCGTTTACGATGACGTCTGCGTTTCCATTGAAGACGCTCAGAGCGGCGGCGGGCGCCAGGCAAGCCGAGAGGCAAGCAGCGAAGGTAGTGATTCTCATCGTGGTGAGTCTTTGTGGTTTGCAGGTGATGCGTCGCGGGAGCTTGGCGATGACTTTGGGGTTGATAACAAGAGATGAGAAAGTTGGCCGTCTAGCTATCTCGATGGGATAGCGATGGCGAATGGCTTGGTGTTGGATGCGTCATGGGACCGGCACTCCACTTTGATTGGGCTTAGCTGCGGGCTGGGGCGGCTGGAAGAACTGTTGTTGCCTCACCGACGTGCGCCTCGTGCCGCGGAGAGCTAGCAGCTGCAGCAGGATGAATGCGGATAGGTACAGGTAAGGTAGATTGGTAGATAAACTCGCTGCTGGCTTGCTTTCGAGGTAATTACTTCGTACAGTACTTGAAAAACACAGAGTCGCTAATGTTAGCGCAAGGCTGGCGGCAAGGCACGGTAGGCCTCATCATTAGAAACTGATATGGATCCATTCAAACGTAGTACGTAGTAATTTATCTGCTATCACCGCTCAGCCACTAGGTAAATGTGTTGCGAGTGTCGATGAATGTTTCCCCATTCTTTGAAACCCCAGAAACAAGAAGATTTCCATGGATTGAGGGCGCATACCTCTGTAGCACTAGGAAATCGTTGCAAGTTGCCGAGCACTCCATTGTTCATTGTTGCAATGGGAATGAAGAACAATGGCCCGTCAGTGCTGTCCGTCCTCTGATCCACCTTAAACCTGCCCGGAAGCAGATGGACCTGCAGCCTTCTATCACACCGCCCGGCAGAATTTACCCCACTTCTTGAGAGTATAAAGTCTTCTCCCTCCTCGCTCTCTTACAAAAACTCTTTCTCTCGGTATACTTACCTTGCCCGAGGGTTCTGCGTTCATGACTACAGAGCTCTAGTGCGGGAGGCCTGCATTGCACATCGCGGCGTCGTCCTGTACTCGATTGTCCTTCGGGGCCATCGGGGGTGGAATTTTTGATTTACAACCTCTCTTTCATTGTGTGCCGTGGAATTGCCACGGACACGAAGAAGGAACTAAAAAATCTTGACCGCACTGATCGACACCCAAGTGAGGGAACTTCCCGACAAGAAGACGTTCACACCTTATCGACGAGTGAAAGTCTAGTTGTATTTCTGGTGGCTACTCACTCGGCCCGTAGTCGCATGTTCTGTGATGGATCCTCTTCTAAAGTGACCGAACTAACACAAAGTCCACACATGTTCGCCGACCGTCGCCAGGGAGAGGGTTTGGGGAGGCGAATGTTCCGCTGGCTACCTCCTGCGGTCTAGCTGTTTCAGTCACACGAATCAATGTGTGAGACTTGTTGGGGCAACTTGCGCGTCCAAGCTGTATCGCATTAAGCAAGAGCCGAAAGACTGCGCTCGCGGTGTGATTGGTGGTGTCATTTCCCGTATGGAGACGGCGCAGAATGATGGGAATTGCAGACCCACAGCCACACTTTGACGCATTTCTAATGCCGGACCACCAATTATGGTGCGCAAATAGTGCAAGGATTCGCGTCGTAGCTCAAAATGAGTCAATGGTGCGGCGCACTGTGCGCACTATGTTTGACTGCAGGATGGCTTCAGGCATCTCCCCCGCTCTCGGCATACGCTATCATGCTGTGCCAAAGTATGCTGTAAGCTTCGTCGACGAAACCCCCTCATTGTCCGTGGGAGGTTGTCGGAAAGGGTGGAGGAGGCCGATTGGAGGCGATCATGGGCCAGTGTAATCGGAGTACAGCAACAGAGTGCCTAGGAAAGACCCATTCGCGGCCGCGCATACGATTACCTGGAACCTATGGTAAGCTTCGTGCCATGCCAGACGCTACGAGACGTCTGACTTTATGGTTCCACGCATGTCAGATAAGACACCCATCACGAAAGTACACACGGTACGGTATAGCGAGAGGCGTACGAGACAAGATTAACTGGACGGCGAGGTGGAGCGGCACAGAGGCAAAGAGGGTCGGGAGGCTTGCGACGGACCAGTCAGCCCCAGGAGCTACCTCCGAGTCCACACATTCCATGGATTGTTCGACGAGTACCGAGTACGAAAATCACAATGCCAAAGCTCGATGCTCGATGGCTTCGTGCCGCGACTCCGATTTACGAACAGCGGACTGGGACTGAAGAATTCCATTTCAAGGGTCCCCCCTCTCGACGTGTCTCCTCGCACCCTCTCTCGCGCCCGCGATACATAGCCACCAGCTGCCGACTAGGAACCAACACACACAGCACGAGCATCTAGAGTGATGACGCGACGCATCATCGCGTATCATGCTGCTGCAGCTATCTCCCCCTGATGAAACCATCATGAAAGGTGCCTTCTGGCATCCTACTGGCTGCGCCGGCACTGTGCGCTACTTTGGCTGCCGCTGATTGCTGATTGTTGTTCGCCGAGAAGCCATGTTGCGCCGCCTACCACTACGACAGCCCGTTCACACAGAGACGAGGGGCTTGTCCCCTGCAGGGAGAAGGGATCCATTCTTACCTGCGAAGTACGTTACGTACCTACTTCGTACAGTACGTATTACCTGACGGACCTCGTAGGCCGTGTTGCGCAGGACATGGCACAGTACCGCAACGAAGTGGCACTAGAGCGGAGTCGGATGCCTCGGCCGCCGGGCTCACCTCGAGCTGGACAGAAAGGGGGGTGCGAATCTTGCGGCGTCTTCCAGGCGAGGAAGGGAAATGTACCGGCCAGGTTTTCATGGATCGCATCAGGAGCAGCGCCTCAGAGTTAGTGGGTTTCCAGGTTCAGGCTACAGACGACCAGGCTTCCCATTCACTCTGGGCGAGAAGACCGGGCGAGAGAACTTTGGGCCAGCGATTTCTCATACCTAGCGTCGCACTTGGCTGCTTGAAAATCTGGTAAAGGCCCCCTCCCAACTCTCTCCCTCCCAGTCCCGTTCACACGAATGCTCGGCCGCTGGGCGACTACTCTCGACTCGTCGCCGCATCCATCCATCATCTCATCCCCATGGTATCAGGATCCGTGGGGCTCGACTCGACTCGACGACGGTCTCTTCATGGCCGTCCGCCAGCCCCGAGAAGACGCCCTCGTCCTCGAGAAGGAGAAGCGAGAAGCGTCGACGCCCGCCTGTGCCCCTGCCTTGAGGCTGCGCCCTTGGGCTTTGGCTCGTGTCTCTCGCCGTCCGCAATTTCTCTTTCTTCTCTCCCCTCTCAGGCTCTCCCCTCGGCCTCTGGTGCGGCGCTCACCACACCTGCAGCCGCCGCCATCATCATAGTCGCAGCCTCAGGCTCAAACACTACCTGCACTAAGATTTCCAATCCACCGCCATTCGAGGTTGGGCTTAGCGCCAGAGTTGGTCTCCTTCGTCCTGTCTTTCCTGTCTCGTCCAGTCTCCCTCCCTCTCTCTCCTCAGCAGAATCCAGCAGAGGTCCAGCGGCCCAGTGGTCCAGCAGCCCAGCGCGCTGAGTGAGTTCCCCCCCCAGGGCAGGTGCTAGAGTTTCGCTGCTCGGGGTACGTACCGAGTCCAAGGTCCGCACCGCACCCGTCTTTGTTGCAGAGCACCCGGCTCTGTCGCTCTTCCCCATCTCTTCTCCTCCCCATTACCCATTCTCGTCGTGCAGTCCACGATCCTCCCTCTCGTTATTCTTCATTCCTCCGTGTTGACAACTATTCCAACGTTGCCTTGTCCCAGGATCGTGCTTGAGCAGTCTCATCCTCTTTTTTCCTCTCCTGCTCGACCTAGCGCATCCCGTCGCCCCCCCTTGCGCACACAGTCGGCCGCACCTCGTCGCCTTCGATCTGTTGTGACGGATCACAACGAGTTTTGCGAAAACACAAACCTTCCGACCGTGTCCCCAACGCGTCCTCGACCTGTCTCAGTATCCTATATCTCGCTACCTGACGGCCCTTGGGTCACTCTGGCCATCTACGTGACCTCCATCGCCGCGCCGCTCGACCTTTGCTCTACACGACCGCGCGCCCTCCCCTCCACCACCCTCGAGTTTCTTGTCGAAGATCGCGATCCCTCG
>JAANBC010000638.1:0-15547 GCA_014621405.1 Stylonectria norvegica | reverse complement strand
TTAAGCTATAATTACTACTATTTTAATATAGAAAAAAGGTTAATATTAACTAATTAAGTATATATATATATTATAAGAAGGATAAAGATCTTATACTTTATATAAGCTAGGGTCTTCCTACTTAAGTAGGCGCACTACAGCCCGTGCGGGGCCTGTGCCAAGGCACATGCCACGGCACGTGATGCCACAGCCTTGGTTCCAAGGCTGAAGTGCATCAGCTTGGCTGAAGATATCACAGCAGCCGTGTCGCACAAAGAAGAAGAGCTACTGTAGCTCAGCGACGCAAGATGAAACAGTGTTTAATCACTCATTAGATGACGTTTGTTAGGTGGCATACCTCTCTTATATAGATATCGCCTATCAATCCAGATAGCTTAATTCAACTACTCGTACTACTAAACGTGTCCACGGGGGCTTACCTGACGGCAACGACTGCACCAGCAACCAAGCCAACTTAAGCTCAGCACTCTTATCCTTTTGACTTAAACATCGGCAGCCTATCAAACAATAAGAGAGCATCTCATACACGTGTCCCTACTATATCATCCAAGCATCTCTTCGTCAGAAAGCAAAAGATCCATCTTCCCCCTTTCCCCCATCGTCATCTTTCCCTCAAAGCACGTGCTCCATCTAATCACAACTCCCAATTCCCATCCCCACGATCCTCGTTCCACACTCCGTCCCCGTTCTTCACCATCCCCAGCCTCTCCTTCAGGTTATCTCGATTCGTAGTCCCTTGTTCAACCCTTAATTCACGACGGACCATCGGTGATCACACAGTCTATCCGGCTTCACCTACCGTCTTTCCGCGTTACGTCGTCCACCACACCCATCACGCCATCCGGCTGTCCCTCGCCCCGGGTCTAAGCCCGGACACGCACCCTAGAAACAAGAAGGATCGTCGGGGGCGTGTACGGAGTCTAGGTTGAGCTTATCTGCGTCCGAGTTGGCATCATCGTCGTCTCGCTTGAGGCTGCTTCCGGATGTAGATCCGACAGTGCTTGCTCGATCAAGATAGACACATCTGTGAAAGCGCGAGAAACTATTGATCTGATGGCCGCACGTCAGGGGTCAGCTATGATTCACTATCAAGCACGTTAGATTCAGCGGGTGGACGCCAGGTAGCTCAAACTTGGACCAAAGGGGGTTTGTGGAGATGAGGGGAAGAGAGTTTCCTCTCGCGGGTCGAGCATGGAGTTGGTGGATCGCTTGTTAGTTTTGCAACGGTATTCTCAACGGTCTCGGTGACGAGGTGTTGTTGATCCAAGTACGGAACCTCTGGGTGATGTGTGAACAGTTTCGGACCTTGGGCAGTCCAAAAAACGAGTACGGAGATCGAGCAGCAAGGCTCCAACACTATAGATTTGTGGTATCTTGTTCCATTAACTCAAGTAGCGCAGGGAAACGCGCACTCGAGGCAGGTTAACAAACACGGAGGAGAGATCTTCCGCAAAATATATACGTCACAAGTAACCGAGAGGGATGCTCAATGCATGGATCCAAATTAAGTGTTCAGAATCGCAGTCTTGTTTCAATTAAGATTCTTATAAACCCAGGAAATGATCCTTCTGTATCTTTCCCATCGCTCCCTCTTCGCCCAACCTTCAGTCAACGAGTTAAACTGATTCTAGACCCTGCTCCATAGATAACAAAAACAAAACATGGTATCAACTTTGTAAGATTTCCATAATATGCCCCGCATAGATCATTCATGAAATGACCAATCGATGTTCTTGCACAATGCCCACGGGGTAGCAGCCCGCCGGTGTACGTGACAGAAGACTCTCAGCGTCATGAACAAAACACAACATAGGTACATAGATGAACCCAAAACACCGCTCACGCATTATGTATAAGTAAAGATGAGAGAACACGTCGCTTAGAACTGCTGTCCGTGGATGTTGGTAAGAGCAGCATCGACCGCCTCCTGGAGGTCGAGATGGAAGTAGGGTCGGTTGAGACCCTGGACAGCCACTAGGCGAGAGCTGGTCTTGGACGAATCCTTTTCAGAAGAGGGGGAGATGTCGAGCGAGTCGGCCGTCTCGATGTCGTTTTGGCGAACCTTGCCTTGCTTCTCGTTGATAGTGGCAGCATGGGCGGCGCTGTCATCACCTCCCAGATCAGCAATACTGAAGATGGCCGTCAGCTGCGAGTCATCATCGGGCAGTGATCGATAGCCGAATCCAGCGGCAGCGAGGGCGCGCTTGGTCCAGCGGTTCTCGATGTGGGCGAAGTGCCAGTCAACAGTCTCAGGAGCGGCAAATTTGTTGAGCTGGTTGCGGACATCAATGAGACCCTGAACCGAGGTAATGTCGACATTGTTGACAGTGGAGAAATCCAAAATAACAGCCTTGAGGATTGGTCGGCCATCAGACACGACCTCCTTGATGTTCCGGGGCTCGCCATCGTTCCATGGACGGTCCTGAAAATTTGTTAGTACCATGATTCTGCTTTCAACTTTGTGCTTAGCACAGGTCAATTACTTACGCCTAGCTTGCCCAGCAATGTAGGGTTAGTCCTGCGGCAGTTGGCGAAAATAGTCTCGGTGAGATGGTTGAGGTAGTGCGATGCGTTGGGGTAGTTGAAGCCTTCCGCAAACCGGTAGATGAAGACACCGGGGTGAGGGCTTCGGACCAGGATCTTAGGGTTCGATCCATCGCCATGGTCCAGAGGAAGGAACCCAGCGCGCAGAGAGCTTTCGGATTCGCCAACAAGCACCTCTTTAGCAATAGAGCCAGGGCTTGATGTGCCATCGTTGTGGCTGGCCTTCATGGTGCGAACGCGAACAGATCCCAAGAAGCTGCCCTTGGCCTGGAAGAGGCGGAAGATGACGACAGCAAAAGACACCGAGATAGTGGTGTAAATTCCATTCTCAATGGAGGAGAAAATAGTGACCAGGACACCGGCGAAGAAGATGATGACCTCAATAGGAGCCACCCGCCAGAAATGGTACACAGTCTTGGGAGGGGTGATAATGTCGCCGACGGCGTGGATGATGACAGCAGAGAGAGCCGCGTTAGGAATGTAAAAGAAGACAGCAGTAAGGGCATACAGAGCCAGAAGGACGACGATAGCGGTAATAACACCAGCAAAGGGAGTGCGAACACCAGCCTTAGACTTGATAGCAGTTCGGGAGAAGGATCCAGTGGCGGGATAGGCTCCCAGGAAGGGTCCCAGCAGGTTGGAAACACCAATGGCCACAAGCTCCTGAGACGGGTCGATAACATAGTTGTTCACTCGTCCAAAAGACTTGGAGATGGAAATATGCTCAATCAGGACGACAATGATGGCGGCGGGGAGCTCAGAGGCAAAGGCCTTGATGATGCGGGTGTTGATCTCAGGGGCGCCAGAGTGGGTAAAACCTATGTATGGTTAGCATGAGCTGTAAGAGCGAGCAGATCCTTATATATGCTTACCACTTGGGACGGATCCAAGGATGCTGACGACGGGCTTCTTGCGGTGGTGGATGTTCATTCCAGCGCTGATACCAGTGTACAGCAGAATAACGAAGGCAGTTCGCAGCGTAGAGATGAAGAAGTAGAGCTTGGCCTTGGAAGGATGCTTCTTGGCGAGAGTGGTGCAGGTGAAGCGGATGAGGTAGAGCATCGTCAAGGCAGTCAAACCCAGAGCAGCGTCAAGCTTGGTGTCCGGGAGGTGCTTGAGCGTCTCGATGATGACCTTGTAAGTGGCCGCGCGAGTGTTGACGGCCTTGATTCCCATCAGCTTCGGTACCTGGCCAGCTGCGATGCTGATGGCCGACCCCGTCATGAAAGCGCAGATGGCAGGTAGCGAGATGAACTCGACGAGCCAGCCGAGACGAGCCAAGCCGACAAAGACCACGACGGCCCCAATGATGACGGCGAGCGCAGATGCGACGACGTGGCCGGGAACATCGGGAATTGAATCCTGGCACTTGAGCACGACGTCTCCGGTAACCGTTGACATGACGGCGACGGGACCAATAGTGATATCTTTGGAGGTAGCGAAGAACCAGTAGATGAGAACACCCATAAACGAGGTGTAGAGGCCATATTCAACGGGGAGTTTGGCGAGGAGGGCATAGGCCATAGACTGGGGAACGACAACGGCGCCAACGGTTATACCTGTGACGATAGTGTTTAGCGATAGGGATCTCGAGTAGGGGCAGATTCAACGCCTTACCAGCAATCAGGTCACCGAGAAACCAGATGAAGTTATACTTGCCGATCCATGACAGGAAAGGGAACAAGTTATAAAAGTAGGCGCCAATGTCGCGGAACCCAGGCGTAAACTCGCGTAGGAACTCGCCAACGGATGGCTCGCGGTCGACGAAGGGATCGGCATTGGTGATGGAGGGCGCGCGCTCCTCGGTAGCGTAATGCTCGACACCGATGAACTTTTCGAACTTGGCCTTGAGGCCGGTTCGAGGAGAACTCATGATGGCGGTGGTTCTGGGCGATGCTCAACTATTGGGTAGGTCAAGAACAGAGAGAACGACGACGCTTCGGGCTGTCGGTCGGTCGGTCGGTGGTGACAGAGGCTAAGGACTGCAGCCAAGGAGGGTGTGTTCCCACGGTTGATGGAGGGAGACGGGCTGCTTTAGTAGTGGTGAAGGTGATGGCCGAGGCGAAGAGAAGAGTCGCGGGTATCTCGACGATCTAGTCCTCGACGTGTGAAGTGAAGAAGACGATGCTGGATCGAATGAAGAAAGTCCAAAAAGAGGGCGGCACCATGGGGGTAAATAAAGCAGCGTCTCGAGTCGACGATGCGCGGGAGCTTTGGTGGAGCTGATGACGGGACTGGGAGTTCCAACTCCATCATGGTGGCCTGGCAGAGTGGATGGAAGAACACCCCCCCGTCTCCGGCGTCGCCTAGAGCGCACCGCATTGCAGCAACGGGGATCGATCCCTGGAGGGAAGCTGCTCTAGCCTTTCCGCTTTCTGCTAGGTTTCTCTTGAGTTCCCAAGGTCCAACAAGGGCGTGTGTCCGGCGTGGGGAGCGCGTGAAGAGGCGTCGACGGGAGGGCCCAAAAAGGTCGCGATGGGTGGATGGAGGGGGAGCCATTGGATTGCGTGCTGGCCAGGATATGCGATGCCATCCGTCACTAGCATTTATTCTAGGTTAGTTCCTGAGGCATGGAACTTGGCAGTTTCCGTTCTTCAGTGGAGGGCTCTTCAGCGCTCTTCAGCGCACTTTAGCACTGAATGGTCATCATCTAGAGGGGTTGCGGTTTAAAGTTTTAGGCGTCTCCGACAATTCGATTGGATGGATTGAACTCCCCGGGCAACTTCCAGGGTACAACGGCCCCGGACCTTCAGCGGTTAAAACCAATGGCAACGTCTAGACGCACAACGTGGAAGGTAAGGTGGAAGGTACGGCTGTTTGCGTACCTTGGTTAACCTCCATGCATCTGATTCCATAATAGCCCAGGGATGGCATCAATGAATGGAATTATTTTTCGCAAGACTCCCTCTTCACTCTACAGCAGAACATACCAATGCCCAAAAGCCCTGCTCACCCACTGTCGAGGCCCTTGTAGATCGTGCGGCACGACAATCTGATTCAGATTGCGCCATCGCCGCGGGGTCCAATCTCAGCTCTGCTTTGTGTGTGAGGCCCCATACAAGTTCTGTAGCCGTAGCTGCCCTGAATCCCTGCACCCAAGTCTTCAGGTTCCTGCTTAGCGCGTGGAACTACGGTTTAGCAACGCCTCCATTTACGCTTCTTTTGCAAGAGCATCACCGCGGCTAGAGGGCACGTATTGGATGGCATGTCTCAGGTGTGTGTGGTGTGGACAGGCTCGCTGCCCTAATGTCGAAGCGGTGACAAGTCGCTGAGAAACATCAAATATCTTGACAGACTACGTACTAGTACCTACGAGTCTTACTAGATTCCACAGTCAACGATCGATAGACACCACGAGCAGAGTTGGACAAAACGGCCCGGCCGACTAGACACAAAATAGCGCGCGTCTCACGGTTCCTCGACCCCAAATTGGCTTTCTCGCTATTCGTGGTGCGGCATCGCCAGCAGCTAAACCCTGCCAGGACATGGGGCCCTCCAAGGATGTCTGTCACCCCGAGACTAATTCTATACTAGTCCGAGAGTAAATACGCATGTAAGTACGTACAACGCCTTCGGCTCATCGCTCAGCGGGACGGGGGCCCGTGGACGTGGGACGTGGGATGGGTGCGGAAAACGTGGGCTGAGGGAAGCGTGGTGACGATGATTATGATGCCGATATACCGTTGTGCCTCCACATTGTCCTGCGCTGCGGACCTGGTTTCCGGGATGTGATGTCGGTATTCGAGTTTCCAGAACACATACTGTAGCGTGCGTACTGTAGCATTGGTGATCTATGCGCTGATGTTTGCAAGTATGTAAGTACGTATTGATTGCATGGCACTATGGAAATCGTGCCCATCGTGATTCGTATCTACATCGTCACCTGCGGGGGGGCGTACGCGGAGAGAGCATCTCCCTCCTATCTCCTGGAAACATGAAGACTTCTTCATTCATCCCACTGAAGGAGAAAGAAGAAGAAAAGAAAAAAATACCCACATCGCCACCCACTCTTTCAAACGCACACGTTGGTTCCGTTACATCAATTGCCGGCCATGCAAATCTAGATTTCCCACCCGCCGCGCTAGTCTCAAGCCCTCGGGGAGTCCATCAACCTCGTCGACGCATCCTTTACTACTATTCGACTTCACAAAGCAAACAGCGCACATGTTCCATAGCCCTGAACTTAGCCTACATCAGACTATCTATCCTGCTAACCGCCTTTCCACGCAACTAACCAACGGTCCAACATTGCTCGACCGGCTCGAAACGCCTCCAGTCTCGGAATCGAGGCCCAGACCATCTCAACTCCCCGTAACTCGGAGCTCATCCAGTCGAATCCTAGTCAAACCAGTCTATCAAGTGATGCAAATTGGCCTCTTTGTTGACGCAACTGTCCATCGTGATATTGCTGTTGCGGTAGCGTGTCTCGTCGGCGCCCAACCCGCCGCTGCCCCCATGGTCTATTCTCTAAGCTCTTCCAACCATAACCGTGGTTTGAAGCCTCTTACATGGATCACAATGCATCGACTCGACAACTCAGCGCCGGTACCGCGTTCCCCTACATAGTACGTGCAGTAGCCCCATGATTACGGACCATCGGCCTCGTCACCTTGGAACGTCGGCTGTCTCCCCCTGTTTTCCCCATGCCTCCCTGCGCGAGTTACCAAATGGAAACGAAGACTGCTCCGCATCGAGTGACAAGTCAGCCCTAGAACGCCGGCCGACACAGGAAACCCACCAGGGCGACCGTTCGTCTCACCCCTGCTCCGGCTGAGCTGGCGGCGGGCCTGGCAGACCGGGGAGAAGCTCGCTGGTAGCCTCATCCCAGCTCCGTCCCAGGGTTTCCAGGGTTCGACCTCGTTGACCCTCCCTTTTCGATCCTCTTGCATGCGAGATGGCGCGCCTCGTCTTCGGACCATCGGCGCTCGTCCGACGAGCCTTTCGATTAGAAATGGATTCGATCGAGAGGAGCAGTCAGCCCCGCGTGCGGGAGACGAACCACCCCCTTAGAGGCTTAGACTTGGGTTGCCTCCATCACCGCTTCCACCACCTACCCCCAACGCCCAGCCCAGTCCGTGTCGATGTTCCCTGTCCCTTTGACCGGCTAAGCAGCACCGTTAGCTGTGGCAATCCCGTTGCCTCGATGGCGGGACTTGACGACGAGTTGACGAATATGTGAAAATTGGAGTTTTCCACCTCTACATATTTGATGTATCTATTCTCTAGGCTCTAGCAAGCCCTGCCTGGCACGGCAATTTCAGCTTCCAGACAACAAGCTCTGGCATGTTGCAGCTCCCTGCGCAGCTTGCGCCAATCCTCAGCCCGGTGTGACACTTGGTGTGGAGGGGACGGAAATCTTTCTGCGAAAGCTCGTGCTCGGGGCTAGGCGATGCCAAGATGTGTGAATGTGATTCCATCGTTGCCACTACGAGAGGCATTGGAAATTCAGAGGCCGAATTCGAATTATCACGTCTTTTCTGGGACAGCCGATCCTGCAGGTCAGTGGCAACGACATGACAAAGCGACGAAACAGCGTGAATTGGGAGAGACAAGCACGCCTCGTTGAGTCGTGAGCATCCATGCACATTGTACGTACTGCAGTATGCACTATGCAGACGCAGGCAAAGACAAGACACCAGGAGATTTGCCATCCTGTCCGTTGGTAACCTCGTGCTCCACCCCCACTGCCGGGCTTGACCCTTAGGTGGAAAGCAAAGCAGCTTAGCTACCCCCTTCGCATGATCAGCTCCCATCATTGGGCACCCGCTCATCTCGGCATGGCCAGCTGAAAGGCATCGAGCCTCCCACTATTGGCCCGCGCGCGCGAAGAAGTGCGGCTGCTCGCGCCCTGGAATGGTTGGCACGACCGTGAATCAGCGTGAATCGCAGATGAGAGTGAAGAGAGGAGGCAAATACAAACGGCTGGGCGAGTCTAGCCGTGATGGCGTTATGGCGTGTGAAGCCCTGGCTATGGTGAAAATGCGACGGCGCATGCCGCTTAGCCGTGTTGGATGGAGGGTGTACCGCGTTGGCGCCCATCGATCTGCACCCGAGAGATCTAGGGGACGTTTATTACCGTTTATTGGGGCGACGGACCGAGGCTTTGGAGGTTGGGGGGACCAGGGATCTACTAGTAGGGAGCTGTCGAGACCAGAAAGGGAGCTTCATCGTGTGCGCGACAACACCGCTAAGCTCGAAGCTCTGTAACCGCATCTCATTCTCGGCTTCTCGCTCGACCCACCTCCAGTTCGACATGGTCTCCAATTTTTTTCTTCTCTCTCAGTCGTGATTCCCATCGATCGCAGATGTCAGCTTTCGATCGCGACCCAGCCCACGTCGTGGTTGGCGGGCAGTTGGTCATGTTGCGATTTGCAGTCGATTAGACGTGCATCGCATCGAACAAGGGTGCAATCTCAATTTCCTGATTCGGACCGGCCCGCTTTGGCCCAGACCATTGCCGTGGGATTCATCTCGGGGAGTTGAGCCCACGGGGAGTTGGCAGCCGTGAGGCAAACATTGATGACAACCCTCTCGGGGAGTTGGACTTGGGACACACCCACGCTGACATGGATCTTGACCGGGAGCGCGTGATGCCGCCCTTCTTGCTTCAGCCTTGCGTCTCAGGCGAAAAAGAAAAGAGGGCAAGTCCAGGCTCGCAATATCATGCGGAAATTCAGTAGTGACTTTGCGAATCGGAAACCTCATGCAGTGGCGGGATTGAGTGCTCTGTTCGGGGAGCCGGTCTGGTTCTGGTGGGAGACGTGGCAATAGGGGTGAGGTTGGTGGAAAGTCCGTCCTCGAAGTGTGATGATCATGTCTGAGTCCAAGGAAGTCGACATCGATCTTTCAACGGAGGCCTCGTCGGTGGCTCGACTAACACCCCAGACTGCTGAGTTGGAGACAATCTCACATGGTGGATGTAGGGTAGACTGTAGTGCAGTGCATGATTTATTCGACATATTCAACATACCGAGGTGTATGTTGTAGCTTGTGCGTATAGAACAGTGACGATGCAGCATCTCACAGCTGGTTGTATTATCTAGTAGTTGAGCTTGAAGGGAGCTTCAGGTCTCGCAAAATGCGTTATCCCTACCTACATAATGTACAATTTGGCCGCCAGCAGTGGAGAGGTAATTATCCGGAAGAAGATGGCATCGTTCAACCTGGTGCGTAGATATATGGCAAGCCAAAGTAGTAAGATATGTCTAAAGAATACTTCATTAAAATGGCAATCGACAGCATAGCTTCTGGGAAACAACTTGGAACAACGGTGAAACCACTAGATTCATAATCCCACACGATGAATCAGTTGAAGTTCTGCACTCCAAATACCTTTGAACAGCTAGTGCGCCTAGACATGCCCCATCGGAACAACAGAAACAGCAAGATAGGCACTTTAGTCTCTGAGAGGTTTCCCAAGATCTTCACAGAACTATACGACGAAAAGTTTCACACATGGATGTACAGACAGAAATGTTGACGTCTTCCGTCTTCGCCAATAACCCGATAGTATTGAAGTAAATTCTTGTTGATGAAGGACGGGAACGGCACGCTAAAGAGAGAATGTGAAAGGGCGAGTTATTGACGTGTGGGGGAATATGCGACGGAAGTAGGCGATAAGTGAACAAACAATGTTTCTATCTGGTGAGCCGTGGCATTAACTCTTTTGTTGCTACCTGGCTACCTCTTAAGATCCCTGGATCTCTGTCACACTGCTGTCGCTGCCCGGCTATTCAAGTCGTAACCTTCATCAGCTGACGAGGGCATTATCTGATTAGGAGGGGGGAGTCGTGAGTTGTAAAAGGGGAAAAGCTCGCGACATCAGCCAAGCCTTCAATTGTTTCGAGACATCTATCTGGCTTTGCAAGAGTGTTCTTCTTCATTCATGGATTATTTGTACTCTATACCGTCGTATTGGTACCGCTGGATGATCAACTGCATGTCGACGTCACGGTCCTGTTTGGTGACATCGTCCCCTAGCTGTTCGTATCGACTTCGGCTCGTATTTTCATCCTGTTTCCAACCAACTTCTCAATCATTCGAACTCATAACATACAAATGAAGGAAACGATTTAGTCTCGAGGCTTCAGTGTTACAGTTGTCACAGGCACACAATGCCATCATGCGAAGGCCAATTGTGGGTTACGGACCCTATAAGTCCAGATCGGGGACAAGGCACAGACAGTCCCCTCTTGAGATCCTATGGAGACCAAAAGCAGGTAACCCTACTCGAGGTTCCATGATCGAGCTACATTAGCATGAATTGTTGCATGGAACTAAGGGTTCTGGTATACCTCGTCGCTTCCTACGTAAGTATCTATATGCTTATACATATTCGCAGCATTATTTGATCTCGCCATGTGTCGAACAAGACTTCCGAATACAGAACGGTCCGTTCTTCGAAGCCGTCGTCGGCGGAACAAGAAAATGAAGGTGATGTGACTACTGCGTATCTAGTTGACAGCGGAGTGGGTACATTTATTCAGGGACACTCATTAACGTGTGTGTTTGGCACCGACTGATGTATAGTCATTGAGGATCGTACTATCAATTCGTGCCTGGATATATATATCTACTGCTGAATCAGTAGGGAGGGAAATAATATCTAGTAAGTAAACAAAATAAAAAGTGCGTGTTGTTGGTGGAAAAGGTCAAGTATCCATGGATGTACAAGTCTTGTCTTATCGCAATAGGCGTCTTGGAGAACATATTTTTGTCTTGCGATTGCTCCCATTTCTCCCTGTTTCTTCTCGTGGGATTGTTGTAGTCCAAAATCTATCATCTGTTAACGGGAGCATCTAGCAGCAATAAAGTGGATAAGATCTGCGATTCGGCCAAATTAGGTAGGTAGCGAATCCTTTCAATTTCTCATGGAGGATTGATGAAGTGTGAGTCAGTTCGACTTGACTCACCTCTAACATAAGAAAGCCAAGGACGAGGAAAAGACTACACATTGCTATTCAACCTTCTTTCACGTAACTCAGAGCCCAAAATGAGTGAGCACGCTTTTGTATCATCTGCAGTACCGAATGGGTTGTTGCCGCTACTCACCAGTCATTTGCCATTCTCGCTCCCCCTCCTCCGAAGATTGCAGTACACCAAGAGAAATGGTGGAACATCGCCGACCGCGAGGGTGATTGTCATCTCAGACTCGGAGACAATTCAAGACGATGTCGCATCGCACAGCAGGTTTACAGCGGCATATGTCGACGTCGGTGGTAGTCGTGATACCCAGATGTGGATTTACTCCACCTTTGAAGATGACGCAGATGCCCACGACGCCGAGGCAGCGGGCGTGTGCGAGAAGCAACTCGCGCGGCTAGTTGATGAGCTCGCCGCTATTGGCAAGGCCTTTGATGGAGAACTGAAGTATCCTGGCGCCGTGCTGCTCGGCACGCTGCACTCGTCGGTGCGCGAGATTCTGCTCAAGACCGGACGTGTCGAGCCCAGGGCGACGGGCTTCTACGACAAGTGGCTCTTCCGGTCCGAAAGTATTCCTGATGCCGAGCAGCCGCTGCCCGAGGGGATGCAATGGTCGTCGGCGAGTTTGGAGGATTGCCATGTCGTTCTGGCGCGCACGCATATCCCGCGTACAGTGTGAGGCCCCCCTACCCGAGCAGTCCTACCATACTTGAGAGGTTGAAGCTAATTGAGGTTTGGCACAGAGAGACATTGTTTCGGATGCCGAGTTTGACAATCAAGCTTGACGATGGCAAGCCGATATCGTGGGCGTTTCTGGGTAAGTCGCGCGACGGGGTGGTGGTTGATAAGTCTCAGCATCTGCTAACATAGTCAGGGCCCGATGCTTCTCTGGCAAGCCTACATTGCGAGGTAAGTTAATATCATTTTCACGCACAGCAGAGTTCTCACGCTAACGACGACATAGGAGCCGTATCGGCGGAGAGGCCTCGCCAAGAATCTCGCTGCCAAGATCTTCCGGGAGAGGACCTTGGAGTATGGCGATGATGGGTGGTGTTCGGCGGACGTGGCGCCGGATAATGCTGCGAGTCGGGCCATGTGTACGCGGTTGGGGGGAAAGCCACATTGGACTGTGTCTTGGTGAGTTTTATTGTTAAAGATTGAAGGATATAAGTGAGGAGTGGATTGAAGCTAATTGATTGCAGGGTTCTCTTGAATATCGAGGAGAGGGTTTCTGGGGGGAAGACAGAGGAGTAGAGAGGAGTGAAGTGATGCGGGAAATGAGGGTTCATGTTATTGAGTCCCGATGATATCGTACGACTGGGTTGATTGCAACGATGATAAAAATAGCAGTGCCTGATGAGGCCTCTCTAATTGCTAGATGCGTTTAGCTTGCCGAGATCCATAACGGTTTAAACCGACCTTGAACTTGCAAGGTTCCCAATTTCCGCTACAAATATGAGTATCGCAGAGGGGCAGTGCACCTGTAGATGTACCTTGGATATTAGCCGTGTCACAGATCTATGCCGACGGCTTCGCCGTTCTATATTTCAGCCTCCCCGACAGAAGACTCCATCAGTGGTGGAAGAGAGGCCTGTTGTGTAAGATGTATCCCTGTCAACTCGGGGATCCATTGTGTTCGGCGACCCTCGATCAATCACCGCCCAATCATGCAGTCAGCAGCAAGTCTTGGCAGGCCTAGTTGCATCGTGGGTAGCGTAGACGGTGATTTGACTTTGCAGCTAACAGCAGAAATCCGAATACTACCTGCATTCATCGTGGGTGGCCTTCAGCCTACGGACGGGAACAGTACATGCACGGATATGCGCAGCCCTGATAAATTCTGGCGAAACAAGGAGGCTGAGGCTGTGGTCGCCGCTGACATGCTTTTGAAAGTCCATCTCCCCTTGCGATTGCAGAGTTGGACAGAGAAGATTCGTGGAGGCGCCGACGAGATGAGCCTTGAGAGAGAGTCGCCGACCATAGTGCACAATGGCCGCTTATTGAACGGGAAAAGGCAGAAGAGTATAATATAGAGCGATTGATCATTGAACGATGCTAGAGAGACTCTGAAGCATACAGTCAAGTAACCGTTCTCTCATCTTCGCCCTTCATTCCCTCCTCCTCCTCTTCTTTGATATTCTCACCCACACAGTTATCATCAATATCGTCACCAAGCCTCGGGCTCCGACTAATAAACTCGTCCTTAAAATGATGTCCTCCAAAGTCTTGGGCCCATTGGCGCTCCTGACAACTCTTGCATCCGTCGGGGCCACTCCCATCGTCTCGTCCACCTCAACCGCCTTCGACTCAACCCCTTCATATGCAACTCAAGACTCAACCCTCGCCAGCCGCGACCTGAGCTGCTCAATCATCAATCCCCAGCCCTACGGCCTCGTCTGCGGCGTCGAGGGCTACATCAGCGACGATTCTGGAGCGTGGCCGCATTCCGTCACCAAAGAGGATCCTCTTGCGTGCGCACTGCTGTGCTCCTCTACGGCGACGTGTACGGCGTTTGCGTATACCGGCGGCTACTGCCAGATGTTTGCCAATGACTTCTCGACCTTTGGTTTCGAAGACAAAGCTGGAGGACCGCTTTGGTACGAGATGGGGTGTTACTCTTGTGCAAATGAGGCCTCAGGTAGTAAGTTGATGTCCAGCCGTCCATCTCTCGGATACCACTGACATTAAGATATCTAGAGGGTACAGTTCTTAACCTCAACTTCGAGGACGGCGACGTGTCACCCTGGGGCATGCAGATGGACCCAGCCGACGGATTCTTCCTCGACATCCAGCTCACCGATTACCCGGACGGAACGCTCTCCAAGGCCCTCCGCGTGGGCGAGATCACCGATTCGGGCGAAGGCTCAGCGCAGTATATCCCACGCATCACGCTCAAGGCTGGATCGACATACAAGCTCTCCACCTCGGCCAAAAGCAGCAGTACCGGCTGCGAAGGGATGGGCGCCGACTTCAGCCCCGTGACCTTTACCATCTACAACGATCATCACCGCGTCTTCGAGGCTACGCCCGGCAAGGGCGTGGATATGGGCGGCGGCTGGTTCTACTGGCAGTGGGGGTTCACGGTTGCGGCGAGCGACGATGGAGAGGCGGGGTTGGCGATGATTATCAATTCGAGTGGCAAGCAGATGGATTGGTGGTTTGATGATATTTCCATTAACAATATGAGTGGGTGAGATGATTCAATGCTGTTGGTCGGTTGTTGACATTCAAGACATCCATCTTCTGTCATCTTTACATGTTCTTATAACTTATAGCGATTAGAGGGGCGTTTCTCCAGGCTTGTATTTCGGATATGGTTGCATACAGGTAGATAGCGGTTCGTTTAGAACAAAATCACTATAATCCTAAAATGATACACTGCAGAAACTTCAGTGCCTTTACCCCATCTCGTCTTTATACAGGTGGTTGCGCGGCAGCAGTGTTGAACCTGTAGATGATTGATTCCTCTTGCTTGTGGCATTTACCTCTCTCTAAGGGCTGCTTTAAGCATCCTAACTATACTAGTCTACTTTTAATTTTAAGATTATATAATATAGCTTATTTTCCAGGTTTAAGCTATAGAACCTAATATATATTATAGCTTAAATTTAATATATCTCTTTAGATTAAGCCCTATTTAAAGAGATCTAAATAAATTATATATAATTTATTTATAATATTTATTTTATATTAGTTATAATTAATARATCTTTTTATAAAATAAGAGAAAAATAAGTATTAGACTTATTAATATTAGATTTATAATAGCTTAAATATTATAATATATTTCTATTTATTTATTATTTAATTTAATATATAGGTTTTATTTTAATAAGCAATTTCTTCTTTTTTTTTCTTTTTTTCTTTAAGTTATAATATCTTTTAATAGGTTATTCTTTTTTATAATAGCTTTTTATTATTTTATATAGCTTATTTTATAGTTTTATTACTTTATTACTAACTTTTTAAATAGCTAATATTAATTAAAATATCTACTATTATATAAGTACTCTTTTTAAGTTTTATTTTATTATTTTAGACTATATTTTCTAATTTTTAGTAGTAAAATTACTACTTTTAT